>VZRU01014665.1:138798-151218 GCA_013398155.1 Pedionomus torquatus | reverse complement strand
GGGGGTGGGGGTGGTGGCGTTTCAAAACACGGGAGGAAAAGGGTCTGGTGCTTCCCATCCCTTGGAATGCCGACGCATCGCGTCCCTCCCCGCCTCTTTGTTGAGGAAATATCAGCACGCAGGGCGAGAATTGCCATGTGTCCCCTGGGGTCGGGGTGAGTGGGCTCTGGCGCGATGGGGCTGTGCCTCCACGTCCGAAGGAGCTGCTGCTTTCCCTCCCCGTTCCCTCTTGGCCTGCGCGATGTGTTCCCCAGCTGGGCTGGGGAGCGCGGCCGCGGCCCCCACTGCCGGGGTCCCGTGGATTTCACGCCTCCCCCGGCAGCGTGGAATCTGGGGATGCGTGAAAACCGGGGTCCCCGCTCTTAGAGAAACGCCTCTGCAGCCCTGGCGCCTTAAGGCCACCGAGGACCAGCAGTCGTCGATGGCTTGTGTGACCCCTCGTTCCTTCTTCTCCCTTTTTGCTCCCGAGAGGGCGGATGGCAGAGGGCGACTGGAGAGCGGCACTTTGTGCAGCGACGGGAGAAAGTGGTAGTGGAAGTTGTTGGGTGCGTGACCGAGGGAGCGAGGCGCTGAGAACTTCGGCAGTTCGGTGCTTTGGTATGGGTCCGAGTGGAAGCTGTTGGCTGCCGAGGTTTGGCCGCTACTGCCGTCTTGGATACAGCGTAGTCAGGTTAATTAACCTATCTGTCTTGGCTTTGAAATGGTCATTTTTTTGGCTCCTGGGAGAAATGTTCCTTTTTTGGGGTTTGGGTTTGGTTTGGTTCGTTGTGGGTTTTTTTTTTTTTGGTTGCTTTTTTTTCCCCCCCAGTAACCCCCTCAGAAATCTGACTTGTTTGGTTTTACTAATATGTTGCAAGAAAATGGAGTGAAAATAAATAAATAATCCATTTCCTGAGTGTGTTTTGGCTAGCTTTGCTCAAAAAGGGCTGGAAACATAAAGAACCTTTCTAGGGTAGATGTCTTATAAATTCAGAAATATATATTCTTGGTAGAGTAGAGGTGTGGTGTTGTTTCTGTAAGACTGTTATTTCTGGAATTTGCAAAAATTGTATTTAGCCGTCTTATTGGACTAAGACCAAATGTCACGTTCCACTTAGTTAAACCGTACCTTCATACCAGTAATTTATCGGTTTATGGCTAATAATCCCAGCTCCATCTTGGACGGGCTAAGAGGAGAAGTAGCTGTGGTTTCACTTGTCACTTGACTGGGCTGGTCGAGGTCTGCACGTGCTGCGGAAGTTTTTGGCGTTGTGAGTGAAATCTCTTACCGGTGCTAAACAAAGGCTGGTCATCATAGGAGACGAATCTAGACTGAAGATGCCTCCTGTTGTTCATGAGAACATTGACCTGCATCTGGTTCTTGGGAGTGAGAGCTGTGGCTTGAATTAGTGGGACAGATGAAGTCACCGAAAGGGTATTTTTCAGGTGCACATTCAACTGTCTCGATGCTCTTGTGCAAGAGAGGGCAGGTATCTGACGTCAGCCCTCTTGGTCAATAGATGGGAGGCTTCTGGATGCACCGAGTGCTATGGTTTGGACTACTCAACTCTGCCTCATCATGCAAACCCAATGGTGTAGTAACTCGCTTTTCCAGTTGGGCCGTTCTTTAGTTTTGCACAAGGCTGCATTTGAGCTGCAGTAAGCCGGGGTGGGGCGGCAACACCTGCGCTTTTGGTGAGGATCCTCTCCTGATAATTGCTGTGAACAATTTGCTCCCCTTCTGATCGGGCGGCAGTGGGTGAAACGGCAGTCTGCGCTGGTAAAGCCCACCTTAATTACCCACTGTCATTATTGATGCTTGGGTTTTGCTAAGCCCAGTTTCACCAGGTCACCGTTGACCAGATTTGTAACAGGTTGCGAGATATTTTTAATCCAGAGCAGCACAAAGGTAGTGTGTTGATGTGGACCGCAGTTTGAGATCGTCTTCAAACAGTGAAAGTTTTGAAGACTTTAGATAATGCTAACAATGCCCGTCTGCTTGATAAGGATTTGCTTATGGAAGAGCAAGTTTTACTTGATCCTTTGAAGGTGTTACTGTCAAATTTGCTCTTATCAAAGATGCTGATTTAGACTTTCAAAAGGGAGCATGATGAGAATCTGGCGAACTCACATCGCTTCCTGCAGGGCATCGCTTAGTCAGATTAGAAATACGTGAAGATCCTCTCGCTGATGTTCTCAGGACATGAATCCTTGGGAAAAGAGGACTTATCCCTCTGGTGGCATTTGGCACTTGACTCTGTTACAATGGGTGGGTTGGGTTTTTGTCAGCTTCAACAGCTATTTCCCTCCCTCCTTCCCTCCCTCTCTCTTTTTAGGTGTCTTGCTGCTGTTGCAATAAGTGGGCAATTCTCTTCAGCGTGTGCTCGGGTCCTGTTCTCCAGCTTCTCCCATTTTCAAAACTGGTATCTGTGCTGTGGGGAGGGAACAACAGCTGGGGCTTGAACCCGGGACAAGGAGTAAGGCAAAGGAGCAGCAGCGGGATGCTGGCAGCCCGTTTCTTCTGGGCTTGACAATCTTTCTTAGCAGCCAAACCAGCAAGCCACAGTTTGTAACTTCAGATGTCGTGTAGTTTCCTTTAAGATTGTACTCGTGGCCTGCAAAGCTGAGGAATGATACAGTGGTTATTAATTCTCAGCCCTCTTTTGGGGCACATTAGGAAAGTGTCATCCATGTCAAGGGGGAAAAGAAGAGCTTCCCTAAGCATCTGCATTAAGAAGTCCATTTGTTGTGATCTTCTTGGGTTCTGTGAATTCACACTGAAATCATCTTGCCAGCAGAAGTCAAGGGGCTGTCAGTCCCCATCAAGAAGGAACAGTGCTCGTATCGTTCTAAACATGGTCATCTGAGAGCTGCAGAAATAATCATTCGTTTTGTTTAGAAAATAGTCTGTTCCTAGGGCACATGTCCTTTTTTTAGACTGCTACGAGGATGAAAAAAGAGCTTTGTATCTCAAAATGGCACGGGCGTCTGCTGTTTGTTCCACGCAGCAAGTCTTCCTCTCGTTTCTCTGACATCAGCCTGGAGGGCCGCGGAAGCGTCGCTCAGCACAAGCGGTGGGACTGGCATTTCTGCACAGGCACACATGCTTAACCTTCAAATTAATGAAGATTTAGTGCTGGAGAATGACGGAAGACTCTGGAGAAGACGCGGGCATGGCTCCTGTCTGCCAGATTGCCATGGAAACACCAATACCTCTTCAGCTCTTTAATTGCCTTCCCTACATTTTTTTTGTTGAAAACTTTTTTTTTTTTAGCAATGCTTTATGCTGCTGTTGTGAATTTTAGGCATTTTGGCTTTGTTTGGAAAACTGAAAATAGGGTAAGGCAGGGAACAGTAGCCGTGCAAGAAAATAGGGAATACGACAATTGACAGTCTTTCCATGTGTATTGCAAGTTCAACTGGAATTCCGTAGGTGTTATAATTTGTAATTTTTTGCCAGGAACAGTGAACTGTAGCTGTATCCAATAGGAACATGCAGGAAGACAGTTATTTCTGGGCCTAAGACCCTGAGGACAGAAAACCTTCCACTCTGTCTCTGAATTTGCACAATGCTTCCCAGCTCTGCTCTTAGGAGGACCACCAATTAGTAGTTTTTGTCAGTTCCTAGAAGTTTGGGCAAAAGACTATAAAGAGAATGGCAGGGCATGCAGTTCTGTGTGTCTGAGAGCTTAACGTAGTCAGACTTGCTGTTGACACTCCTTGAGTTCAAAAAAACCCAACCTGATGAACTTTTAAAGCAAAATTTCTTCTTACTGATTTTTTTTATTCTAAAATCCACTTAAATGTTTTCTTTTGTGCTTTCTTTACAAAGCATTGAAAAGCCTGTGAAGAAAACCAGTTTAGGCCTTGGGGTTTTCTCAAAAGGTATGAGCCGTTGACTGAGTTGAGTGACTCTTCTGGGCTCTGATGAGTATCGTGTAATCCAATTACTTTCAGGTCCTTGTGTGCAGAACCAGTGGAGATGTCTTAATAACCCAGTTAAAGTATTTTTACTTTACAGATTATTTCTGTGCCTTAGAGACAAGCTGTGTCCTTAACGGCTGCCTTCTGTCTGCAATGTGCAAACTGCTCAACTTAATTTAAGTCCCCCAAATGTTAACATTTTCTAAACTTGAGCTGAATGTAAGGGTTTTACCACTTTTTCACAGTGGGGATTTTTTCCTCCCTCATTGTGTGTCTGCGATGGGGAGATCTGCACTTTGAAAATGGCGTTTTCTTTTCTTTTTTTAGCTAACACATACTAGTGGGTTCTTCCCTAGCATATAATCTCACTGGAACTGTAATCTGTTGAGGTTAGTGAATAGCGTAATTAGTTATCACTGCTTTGTGGTTTTCCTCCAAAATTTGGTTATCTTCAGGTATTCTGTCCATTTCTGCAGTGTTTTTTACTCCTTACCAGCTTTTTCAGCAGCTGTTAGCATGGTGCAAGGTGCTGCTGTCGAGTATTTTGTCCCTTTCTGCACAGCAAGGACCTGATGCTTTTCCCCCAGAATGGCACCTCGTGTTTCAGCATTTCTTCTAACCTTCCTTTTTTTTTTCACGCTCTGTGCTTCCTGAGGGGAATCTGTTTTTCGCTCCCTTGGAATTTGAGATACCATGATTTCTACTGTAGCTGGTGTTTCTGACCCTTCTGGTGGTTGCCCTCTTCAAGCTGATCCACCTTGGGCAAGCATCCTGAGCTTGTCTAAGTTTTTCCCAGCTTGTTGCTGTTTGAATCCTTTTCCTCCTTTCTCTTCATATATAGTGGCTAACACAGTTGAAATAACAAGCTGTTTCTCAAGAATCACAATCGAGACAGAAAATCCACTGTCTGCCCAAGGGTTATTGAAACCTGTTTCGTCATTCAACTTTCTTTCTAGTTTTTAATGTGTTCTTAGCCTGACTTTTCTTCTGTATTCAAGTCAGTTGCTTTCCACCTCCTCCCCCAAGAGTTTTTTCTTAAACCTGTGGACAAATGTCAGCCAAATATGACAGAGGTCCAGGTTCATAAAAGATGCTGAGTTTCTATGAACCTAATGGAAAATTTGTGGACAGAAAGAAGAGAGAGACCCATATAGTGTCCTCCGAATGAGCAAGCTGTACCACAAGCACAGCTGTGTTCTCTGCCAGAATACCACTCTCTCTTTAAAGTAAAACCTTTGGTCAGAACCTGCACCTTCCTAGATGCAGGATAATCAACCACAGAGCCACAGGAAATCAGCTTTATAATGTCTCTTCCTCACAGTGTTCATTGTTTTGGTGTTTTACATTTCTATTTCTGATTTACTTTTTCTGAACTTGTGGGTGAGGGGTTTACTTTCCTGTAAATACTTTCCTTTTAGTATTTACAACAAAGCCCTTTCAGATTTTCTCTGGTTATGGCTCTGTTTCCCTGTAGCAGTCTTTTCTCTTAAGAGCTGAACTCTGACGCTTACAACTTCTGGTCTTAATCCTTCACTATTTCTTTCCACTTTCTAGTCTAGAAAGTATGTCAATTTATAGTGGGCAGGTTGATTATATAAACCAAATCAACATGTCCAGATCATCGTGGCATCCTGAGGAATATTGAGGCAGAAACACAACTTTTTCTTTTCCTCCTAGCTTTGCTTTAGCCTGTCTTCTTAGCCAAAAAGATTAAATTGTTCTCCAGTTAAGTGTGAGCTTTGGTGGATTCAGAGGTTGAGAATCACAGCATTTCCTATGGCCTTTCTGAGAGTAACACTTTCTGCTTGTGCTTGTTTTCCAGCAGCGGCTACCTGTTTTTCCCTCTGGCCTTGGAAAATAGTTCTGGTAGGCTAGTTAAATGTCAGGTTAGAATTTGTGTCTAAATGAAGGGATGTGCGAGGGTTTGTATGGATTGTAGGCTGGGTAATGCAGCTAATAACATTCATCTTGCATAGATTTAGAGCCCTTGTCCAAGAAGTCTTTCAAATTTTGCTATGATGTGCGCTAGAAATTGGGTGCTTCTATCACAAAGTAGTGACCTGCCCACTTCATAAGAAGCCAGTCTTCTGATAATTGTGGAGTGTTTTCCTGATATTCCTGTAATACGCCTGAAAGGATGGAGAAAAGTCATGAGGTGGTTTAATACATTAAAAAGCAGTAGAGTGTGAGAACTTGCAGCGTGGCTGTTTATACTTGGTATGGGCTCTGCTAGTCTTGGTGGTTTTGGCAAGCTAGAGCAAGTCCCGTTGCTGTATTGTTATTATTTTTAAACAGAAGAAACCTGTCAAAAACGGCCTTATTGGACTCAAAGTCTTGACAGCCTGCTGATGCTATCTATATATAGCTTAGAAAAATGGCTTTATCTTTTCAAGATGAGGCCATCTTCTCTCATGCTGCACACACCAAAGTGCTTGCAGTTAACATCATGGATGTAGCAAAACATACTTTTTAGGTTGACTGAGGGAGAGGGTAAAGTTTCTGGTAGTATTAACTCTGATAGTCTTGCCACAGCATGGTAGAATAGCAGGAAATTAGCTTTTGAAGTAAGTCGTGTTGAAATGCCTTGGTTTTGCCTGCGTGGTGAAATTGATAAAGATATCGTGAAATACAGGAAGACAGTGCTTTGTGCACAGAAATGCTAATTTTACTGTGAGAACTGTAGTCTTCAATTTCCCTTGTGATTTCTTCTTAAAGAGAAGAGGTCATGTTACTTTTTAATACTCATTTTAATCTAGACTGTGGTGACGTTTACATTTGCTTCAGCTTTAGTTGCATCTCAATGTATTTCTCTTCTGACCATTTTAGTTGTAAGCTGAAAAAGAACAACGGAGTCTTTTTGCGTTTGTTTTCTTGGCTTCTTTCACTTCTGAATTACAATATACTAAATATATATTTAGCTGCCTGAATTGCCCCATTCACTATGTGTCTCCCTCGAAGAATTCTAAGGACCGGTAGTAGTTTAATGACCTGCTAAATGGCAGTTCAAGGCAGGAATAATTTGTCAAAAACTGGGAGGAAAATTAATCATTACAGACACGGTGGAGAGGCTTTAGCAAAGTATTTGGCCCAACAAACTAAACTGAAATCACTGATTCGGATCCTTTCTGCATCACCCCCTTGTTGCCTTCCGTGTGGTTGTGCTGGGAGGTGTTTTCGGCCAAGTGCTAGTTAAGCTTTTACTATGTGGGTTACAAAATCAACTGCCTGCTCCGCTCTCGCTGGGGACACGGGTACTCGAAGAGATTACAAAATTGTGTTTGAAAGCACGGGCACAAAAGAAATAATCCTCTGAGTATTTGCTTCAGTGGCTTGATTGCTGTGAAAAGAATGGAAAATTCAAGGTAGTGAGATGAGAATACCGAGTCTGCTTCCCCTCCTGCTTCTCTGAACTGTGGTAAGGCTCATTTTAACCTTCCTGCCTTTCCCTGGAGTAGCATAGGTGGCAAGAGGAGTCTGAATCTGACCCAAAGAGGTCCTTTTGCAGTTTCTCTTCAACATATTGTAACTGAAATGTGCGAACTGGAGCTAATCTCTGCTGTGAAAACAGGCTGCCGTGGTGTTAGACAGAAACAGATGAAGTTTGGAGTGGATGTTGCTGTTAAATGGGAGAAAAAAATGTCAAACAGGTGCAAACCAGTGTAAGTGTTTTTTAACCACTGTGGGGGGGAATGCCATGCAAAATCCGTGTTCATATTTCTGTCGCTTGGTAACCCTGACCTCAGGGGTTATCTGAAGGGGGCTCAGAGTGGAATTTTGTTCATTTCCTGAGAGCTCTGCAGAAGCAGCACCATCCAAGTGCCCCCTCGGTTTTTCTTTTTCTTTTTTTTTTTTTTTTAAATCAAGTTAACAGAAACAGGCATACTTGTATTGTGGGAAATACCGATAACTTTCCTGAGGATTTAATTTGGCTGTATTCTCTACAGGGATCGCAAGTGTGAAACACTCCTATAGTACCTCGTAGTGTGTGTGACCTGTTTACGTGCTCCAGGGTTATTGAGAAATAACACTTCAAGCCCTGGATAGCAGTAACTGGCGTCTGTTCCAAGTTGTCTAATTGCTGGACAGAATTCAGGCTGGTTTCAGGGAGAGCTTAGTGGGACTCGTGCCTTAACTCTTCTGTTCCTGAGCCCCATAGTGCAGTCACCAGTATATACACTTTGGGGGTGGTTTGGACCAGCTTTTCCCTGAAGCTCCTTGCTTGTTTTGTATCAAAAATTTAATACCGGAGTGGATGTTGCTGTTAAATGGGAGATTTCTTTCTTGCTTTCTTTCTTTTTTTTTTTCTTTTTTCTTTTTTTCTTTTCTTTCTTTTTAAGGATAATCTGCCCTGCAGCAGCTGGTACACGAATGGGCAGTTTAGGTGGTTGGATGTTCTTGATGCCTCTAGGTGCCTTTAAGATTTGTTAAATGCTTTTCCAAATGCATTAAGGTTGTTGAATAGGGTGTGTAAAGGCACAGAAACGTGTGTGGGTTTGGGGACCAGGAGACAGGACTGGAGGCTGGGAAAAGCACGAGACTTCCGAGTGTGTGGGTAAGTTTAGGACATACTCCGGTTCCTAGAGCTGTATCTGCTAGTTCAGGGCTATTCAAGTGGTCTAAGTGGACTGGCTAAATTTTTGTGGTTCTAGAGTGCCCTCTGGTCCTGTAGGGTTTCCACAGTTCTTGTCCTTTTGGTCGCTGCAGAAATAGCCACAGTGTGCTGCTTCAGGTCCTTGTGAAGAGATAAGCGCTTGGCAGAGCTGGAGCTGGATGTGTTGCTTCCATCAGAACAGGACTCAGCAAAGCTCCCCGTAGACCTGGATCAAAATTGACCCACCCTTGAACTGTATGGTACCTAGTGCCTTTTTAAAAACGTAATACTCAAAGTGTCATGTTGGAGCTACAGAGTATCTCCTCCTTAGAAATAGCAAATTAGTTGCTGAATGTATTTAACATCTGTGATGTTTACTCCCAAACACAATCCTGACTGAAGTCAGAGTGTCACAACAGTAATGTCATTGCAGCAGATTCTGGCTTGCTGGACACATACAGCAGCTGAGCTTATAAGTGGGACAGATGCCCCTATTTCAATGCCAAGTGTCCCCAGAGATAGAAGGAAAGAATTTGAGACAAAATGTTGTGAAAAAAGGCTTAGGAGTATCTGCTTCTTATTTCAGAGAATTTCAGTTCAGAATTTTGATCAGAAAGTAGTAATTGGTGACACTTAACTCAAAATATGCAAGTGCCGACACGACTGTCTTTGTAGCTTGCTGAAGTTAGGTTGTGCTTTGCTTTGAAAATCTACCCAAAAGAATTTTTGGAAACATTTTGTTGCCTGATGAACAAATCTGTATTTGATTCTTCTTTCAGTCTGGCTCTTTTGATGCTGCCCGAGATTAAATTAAACTATGTGATAGTCTCTTTGTTTTTGTTCCAGTCATATAAAATTTTCTACTGTAAGATTTTCATTCCCCAAAGTATGCAAATAAAGCTTTGACTTGACATGTATGGATACTGATTTGACTGTTGGTTTCTTTTCTTCCAGCTTTGCAGTGTATGGATGATTCCAAGCCTTGTGTTAATGAGGGAAAATGCATTCCATATCAGAATGGTACAGGATATTGCAAGTAAGTCGGTTTCATTTCTAATCAATTTCATTACCAATCTTCTTTCATTCAGAGTCCTAGCAGAAGGGAAATGTGAATTGTTAAGATTTTTCTTGGGTGCATTCAGCACAATGGTTTTAGCACAGTTGGTGTTTTCTAATAATGCATTAGTTCTCAGGCACTAACTTTTTGTAACGTATGAAATCTGGAGTTCTTGTTCAGATTTTTGGGTTTGGATCTTGTCAGTTTAATTTTTGCATTGGGTCAGGAAGTGAGGCCAAACTGATCATAGAGGTAAACTCTGTAGCTTGGTACCAGACCAACAAAGTTGGAATTTGCTCTCCATCTTACAGCTTGCCTTATGTTATAGAGCTTCATCCCCAGTATGAGTATTTTTATGAGTTTTTCAGATCTACTCTGCACTGAAATGGGGCAGTTCCCTTCTATATGCTGGAGAGCAAGTGATATGTGGGAGTTGCAAAAACAAACTAACAAAAAACCCCAAACAAACGCCCACATTTGTCTTAATTGCATAATTGATTTCGGTAAGTGTTGACACGCATCTTCAGTGGTGGCTTCACTTTGCTGCCGCATGGAAAACTGATCAGCAAGATCTTTGGTGGATGGTGTGGTGTCTGGAGAATGATATCACATGTATTTAGATGCAGTTCACCTTTCAAACTGCAGTATTTCATGGTTTTTTTTAAATGAAGGGATACTTTTCAAAACAAGAAACCCTCCTTGTTGGGCAAGGTTAATTTGCTACAACTGCAGTGAATGGATTATTTTGTAAACCTTGTTTACTTCACCAGTGGAACTTGTGCCATTTTCTAGCATGTTAAATCCTTCGTAATGCTAACATTCTTTAAGTGTTAGTGAATTTTGTCATGTTGATTTAGCTTGGTTAACACAGCTCCACTCTTCACCCTCTTCTACACATCCATCATCCCTAGCTGCAATCTTTAGTTCTTTCTGTGTGGTATGTAAAACTTTTATATACTTAAATTGCACCTATGGCACACAAAGAGGAAATCATAATTAATTTGAGGTGGTTCTCAGTTTCAAATCAATATCTAATGTGCAGAAAGGCAAGTATTTCCCTTTTTATTCCCTGGTCGTTTTTTTTTGTTCTCCAAATTTTTTAACTATTACTGCTTCCTAGTCTTTTCCTGTCTATGGCTTTATCTTTCTGTCAACTGAAAGGAGCTGCCCTTCTGAAAAGAAATCTGGAACTTTTCCTGTTCTGCACCTGTATTTTAAGACTGAAACAAGAAATTGTGTGAAGTTAGAAGGTCTTTCTGACCCATACTTAAGCATGTTAGTCTGGAGCTGAAGTATGTGGGTCATAGTGAAGGTAATAAACAATGTTGGTGCTGCTTGAACTTTCATAAGGTATTTTCTCCAACTTGCATGTTCTTCTTAACCATGTCTTAGACTGTGTGTATATATATCTTAAAAAAGGTTCAGTTTGTTCATCTGATTAACTTCTGTTCAATATAGTGTGCAGTCTAGATCTTGACACATTTCCCTTATCACAGTGGCAGCTTTGACCACTCTTACATTCATTTCTTTTTCAGTGCACAGAGTTATTTATAATTCTAACATTGACTTCTTCCTTTTTGTGCAAAGTCTTCTTGCAGGTCTTAAGCCAACCCTTCCTTTAAGTAACACCTCAGTCCCTTTACAGGTGCCAGGGCAATTGGAAAGGCTTAGAGAGGCCTGCATACAGAGCTTAGTATGTGTCTGTTTTCCAGTTCTGGCTCAAGAATACACACAACTCCCTGTCCCGCTCCCTCCCCCCCTTTTTTTTTATTTTTTTTTTTCTTTTCAGAAAGGAAGAAAAAAATAGCAAAAAAACCCCAACCCTCAGTTGTGGAGGCTCTACCTTTAGCAGGCTGATTCTTAGCATCCTGTTTTGGTTTTAACTTTTTTTTTTTCTTTCCTGCACTATGAGGAACTCTGAATAGGGGAACTTTCTGTCTGGTACAGTAGGCTAAATGAATTTCTGAATTTTTGATGGCTGTAAAAGTAGAAACGTTTTGTTCAGGAAACTGAATTTACTACTAAAGCAAGTGGCTTCTAGCTCTGCAGGATCACTTGCCGATTAGCTAAATCTCCACCCCTTCCACTTTTTTTTTTTTTTCAAGTTTTCTGCAGTACTTCCTCTGCTGGGCAATAAGTTTTTATAACAGGCTGTCTTCCTCTTTCTGTACCTCCTCTTGGCCAAGTTGTTTGTTCTAGTGTGTGGTCAGTCCATCTAGTGAATCTTGCTGTCTGTAAGAAACAAGCAAATAGCTGAGGGGGAACCTGCATCGGAGATAATAATATATAATAAGACATGAGTAATGCAAGCACTGATAAGCAAAACATCTAGACTTTATATTTGGCAAAGCAGCAAGTGACAGCTTAGTGCTGGAACAGCTTTCTTTGTCAGAAAATCCTGTAGCATCTACTCCATTAAAAGTTTTCTGTGAAGAAACCTCTATTCTGGCTTGGGTTATGGGAACAGCGATTGTGACCCTTGTAAGGAAATCGGAGTTGGATCTTTATCAGATTGCTCTTGCGAGCGCCCTTTAAGTAGCTCCGTTCCCCTGGTGACGCTGCTGGCCCATGGCTGTCATTTTGTGGCACTGCTTGATAGAATTACTGACCTTTGACCTTGATTTTTATATTTAGAAAATTACACATTCCTATGTTTGCGTCTCCCAAGGTCAGAATGTTTGTTTGAGGGATTTTTCTACGTCCATCCAGTGACTGGCATGGTGAGGACGCAGACCTTATCCCAAGAAATATGGCCATACCGGCAGCAGCAGGATGAAGACAACCTGTCTTTCCAAGCTTTCTGGGTGCTGCTTTGACAAAAGTCATGTTCATTTTGTGGTTTGGCTTGGAATTGCTCTGCGGTGTGGGT
>VZRU01014665.1:54480-138721 GCA_013398155.1 Pedionomus torquatus | reverse complement strand
TTCCCTGCACTTAAAGCATCTCCAGGCAGCCTTTTGCACATTGAGGTGTTTGGCACGAAGGAGCCTTTTTGCATCCTCTCATATCCAGCAGAGAAGCTGGGTAGCGGTTGCTTGATGCTAATTGTGAGCATCCCAGGAAAACCCGTTCCTACCTCCCTGGGAAAGTAGGAGTCAGAGTCCAGGGGCCAGTACAGTGAACTTACAGTATTTCCGCAGTTGCAGGCGGGCTGAGAAGCTCTTGGGTACCGGGAGCTGTTTCAAGGACAAGCAGGGATTTTTGGCAGCACTGCCTGCTGTTTTCTGGGTGCAAGAGCCTGCTCTGCCGTGGGTTGGTGCCGGGTTGGGCAGGGCCCAGAAGTGGAGGGTATCTGGACTGGTTTCCCCGTGTCTGGCAGCTGTGGCCTCTCCCAGCTTCCCTCTGCTGTGCCCCAGTCACAGGGAGCAGAAGCAAGGTGGTGCCAAGGAGAGAAGCAGAAGTGAGAAGGAGGGGAGTTGGGGTAGGGGTGTTCCAAGGCTTAGGGAGGAAACTGAGCCTTGCTGCTTCTTATGTCTTAAAGGTTTTTAAGATGTGAATTTTTTTATTTTTTTTTTTTTACTTCAGGACTGCTGCTCGTTGTGTGCAAGGGATACCAGTACCTCCCTATGAACCAAAGCATTGCTTTAACTCCAGTGTCAGTTGTTAAGTCCTAATGGCAAAAGGGGGGAAAAAAAAAAAGTTCAGTGGCACCGTGGCTTGTTTGCTGTGCTTAGTCAAAAGTGGCGACTGCTGAAGCTGGCTGATTCCAAAAGGACGGTTTCCTTCAGCACATCCTTTCATGCCCAAAGCTGTTGGATCTGTGCAGCTTTGTGTGCTTCTGTGCCTCTTCAGTGAGCATGGTTTTTTCACTGTGTGCAGAAGTTTACGTGTGCTTTTACACTGCATGATACAGTTTTTACCTCTTACCTGCATGTTGGTATCAGGAGGACCTCAAAGCAACAACAACGTGGCAGTAAGGGGCTTCTATCCCAATTCTAACCCTCGCCAGTTCCCAAAGGTGGGTTTTGGACCCGCCTTTCTTTCCAGCTGGATCTTCATAAATGAACTTTAACGCAGATTGAAGAGGACTTCTGGGGGTGAAGGCAAGATCCTAGACTGCAGAACCGCTTCTGAGGCTGTGGCAGATATCTTCTCAGGATGTGTTTTGAGAGACTAATCGCTCCTGGGCCAGTGAATGGGGAATACCCATAGGAGACCTTGTAGCAGGACGAGGCCTTAGAGTTTTCCAGAAGAGGCTAAATGCAAAAGTTGAAAAGCTGTCCCTTTCTGAGAACGGGCTGCCCTTTCCTGTTTCCTTCTGTCTCCTTTCAGAAGTTAAAGGAGACCTTAGAGACCAGGATTGGCGACGGGTGGGAGGGAAGGGGAGAGTAGGCACACTTTTGGCTCCAAATCTGGGAATGAAGGGGCGATTTGAGTCAATTTTCTGCTGATTTACCTGTGCGCAGCTCCAGTGGTCAGAAAAAGCTGACCTCAACCTTGCTGGCAGAGCCTCTGGTTGCAGTTGCCCCTCGGTGTGCTGCGGGGCAGTGCGCTCTGGAGGCGCTTTCCGTGGGGCAGAAACAATAGCTGTGTTCTGCTTTAAAGGCGCAGCTCAGAGGCCGTCCCATCCCATAGTTTACATTCAAAGTATGACGCATAGATGGGAGCCTTGAGACACGGGAAGGAGCGTTTGTAAAGCTAACCAGAGAATCCTGTTCTCCCTCCTGAGAGGAGGTGTAGGTGTGGGAGTCAGAAGTCGGGAGCCGGAGGGAAGTCTGGTTAAAATCTGTAGTGAAATAGCTGGGACCCTTCTCACGTTAGTCATCAGAATGCACTTTTTTGAACCACCAAACCCCCCACCCCCCGTTAAAGCATCTTCCAATCGAAGCGAAGCGAGTTGTTGAGTTGAGGGGGGAGAAGCAAGACTTGCAGGGAATTCTTCTCTTTGCATTTTAAATTAAAACCATCTGCTTCCTTCTGTGCATCTCCAGATGATATCGCTGGGCCTCAATAGGAAACTCCCATGAAAATCAAACATCTGGAAGACTGGTTAAAACGGTCTATAAGGTGCATTTGCAGAGACTGTCCTACGAATGTGCCCAAGCAAGTACAGTACAGCAGATGAGGGGATTTTTTCCAACAGACCAGGACATATTTTCCAGAATTCTTTTGAAAGTGAGAGAGAGAGCGAAGTATCGGGAGGTAACTTCAATGTAGTTTTGTGGCAGAAGAGCCAAAAATGCAGCTTTTGCGAGTCTTCTACTTTCGCTTCGTACCATTAGCTTGTTAGAGTGAACGTGGCTCTGGATTTGCGATTACTTCAAATTTGGATAAATACCTTCATTTTGTTTTTATGTCTCTTGTTTAGCTCCATGAGAGCCTGAGCTAAGGCAAATGCAGGCTGGAGCTGAAAAGGAGGAGGGGGGGGGAAAAATGGGCTGAGCTCTGACTAAAGTATTTGTGCTGGAAAGTAGCCCAGAGAGAGTAAAGGAGAAGCTTTAATTAGAAGCAGCTGCATAGCTGATGCAGCCCACAGGACATTTTCCCATTTCAAACTCCCTGGCTTTCAGAAATCATGATTTGAATTAAGTTGTATGTGAAATTTGTTCTTAAAAGATCAAATTCCTGTTGAAGTAGGTTAAGAGACCTCATGTGCTTCCAGAAAGTGCCAGAACAAACTGCATCTTCCTGTTTCTGTTTCTGAGTGTTAGAAGGAAAACTGAGGAGAAACAGCAGCTTTTACTTGGAAAAGATTCGATTTCCTGTTCTGAGCATGTCGTTTGGAGCTGACACAAGCTGCTGTGCTCTGTAGACAAGTGGCTTTTTTTCTTTTCTCCCCCGCTTCTCCAAAAGAGAACTTGAAAGAGTAGGTTGGGATGAGATGAGAGCAGAGCAAGGGTGGTGGGAAGCTGGAGTTTCTCTTGACAATAATCATATCCTTCAAAGTCATCTGGACTTAGACCCTGCTTTTTCAGTGTTTGCCTCTATTTTTAGAGAAGCAATGTGGTGTCCAACATGAATCAGGGGCAAATATTTGCAGTTATGTCTCTGCCAACATTTAGAGCTAAATTGCTAGTGTTTGTGCCTAGAAATGTTGATGACAGGAGACGTGGCTGAAAATCTGGACTGTAGGTTTTTTGTTCTTTAGCATTCAAAAAGGATTGCACTGAATTGCTAGAGGGGAAAGTTGCGTAAATGTGTGACCAAGCACTTCTCCAGGAGGAGAACAAAATGGTGGGTAGGAGGACCGTGTATACCTGACCTGCCATCTTTCCACAGGCAGACACATTCCCCCTGGCATATTCTGTATGGCTTTTTCTTCCAAATATAAATAGCTAAACTTAAAAGAGCTTTTCTGTTCCCTTCTGGAGTGCTCCATTGTGTTTTTCTGATTAGCCTCAGAAGCTACCAGAACAAGCCTGGTCTTGGAGCTCTCTTCAACTTTACACCAAAACATTTGTGTACAAAATGTTGGGCTGTTTGTGGGTGATGGTTGCAAGTATCATTTTTGAGTACAGGTCTCAGCTTTCCTCTTAAATCATGCCAGCAATACTCGTAATCTGTGTTAGACTCCCTCCTCTCTGTTACCCAGGGGCAACAATTAAACGTACCTTCCAGTATCCCTGGGTGTTGGGGAGTGGGCAAGAAGGCGTTATTTTGGTGGTTGGTTTGTTTGTCTGTGGACAAAACATGAGATGTTCCTCTAGAATTTCTAGTTTGTTTTATGGCCTCTCAATGAAAAAGCACTTTTGGGCTTAGCTTTTAGGTGTGCTTTGGTTTATTTTGTATTTGTTAGATCGCTGGGTGGTGTTGGAGGGGCCTCTTGTTTGGCTGATGAGAGACCCTAATTTGGGGTTCTATGAAGCTGGGGTTTGTTGCTCTTTCCTTTCATAATAAAGAGAACTACAAGTGCATGGCCTGTCTGCTGCAGTTGTTCTGAGGAGCTCGATGTACTGCTGACACTGAGGATGGCCGAGCTGCCCCGGAACCACCTCTTGCTGGTGCTGGTGAACCCAGAAGAAATCCGTATAGTGAAATCTCATAAACCTTCTGGGACTGAAGTTCAGTTTGACTTTACACTTTCATCAGCTGCATATAGATGTCCAGAAACATGATTTAATTGTAGTTACCCAGACGGTCTCTGAGCAGAGCAAGCCAGTGCACTGTGTGCAGGCTTGAATGCCGTGGGAGTCGAGCAGTCCTCCAGCTCTTGGCACAGCCGTCCTCGCTGGGTGCCAGATTTCTATGTGATCGAGCTCCTACAAAGCCGTGCTGTAGCCCGCTGGCACTTGGACTCGTTTCTAATCCATATCGAGGAGGGATTTGGGATGTTAAAGGAAGCCCTATAGAACTGCCATGGTTTGAGCCGAGAGTATGCGAAGACTTGCCTCTTGTGTGATGTGGCAGTAGCCCATGCGGACTGACAGCCGTCAGCTGTTATACCAAGGATGGCACAAGAGGCAGAGGATATTCTGCAAATGGTATTGTTCCAGGATTTGCTTTCTGTAACTTTATTAATCCTGCCTTGCCCTGCAAAAACTTTTCTTTCATGTCTGTTCTTGGGTACGAAGTTGAAAATATTAAAGCACGGTGAAAGGAGCCTAATTTGGGTGTGGGCAATGTTAAATTGTGATTATGCACATCTATTATATGACTTTCCTGCTTTAGACATAGGGCTAAAGGTATTTAATAAATTTTAACATGAGAAAAAACAGTTGTGGTCATCTAGTAATGACCCCTTGCGTAACTTGGATAATAACCTCTGTGAATAGCTGTGTTTGAACTAGCATGCATACTTTCTGAAACAGCCAATCCTGGTGTTCTTCTAAACAAGCGTGAGTGATGGAGAAATTCCACTGCGACCTTAAATGCGTTGTTCCAGTTGTTTCTCTCCACTGCTGAGAGACCGTGTGTAAGTCTGTGTCTGAAGATCAAGTTATTACCCTAGTCCTAATTTGACTTGATTTAGCTTGAACTTCTTGCTCAGTTCCATTATCCCTGTACCTTCTAGATTAGGAATTACTGTTAAATCTGAAGTTTTTTCTATGGATGCTTGAAGCTTTTGATGAACAATCTTCTTCCCTTTTCCCGTTGATAAATAGACTGAATTACCTCAGCTTTACATTGCATCAAGTTTTCTATTAGTCGTTTAGCTTGGCTTCTTTGAGGTCACTTCAACTCTTCCTTCTTAAAGAGCAGATAACAGAATTGATGTAATAATTTTGCCATAAGGTATTAGATGTAAGTGGGATGATGCTACTTCTTCTTGGTATTTGTTGTTTGTACAACTAAAATATTGCTGGCCAAAATGTCACACCAGGATTTCATGTTCAGCTGACTGCTAGGAACCACCGTGGCAAGTCTGTCTTTCCTGGATCAGTCTCCTGTTTTGGGGAGGATGCTATCTATGTTCAGTTTCTAGATGTATGACTTCACAGTGCTAAAGTGCACTTTGTGTGCTGACTGCCTTATAAAGCAGTTTGTGTTGCTACTCCCTATCCAGAACTTGTCTTCTCTCTTACCTCCGTGTTTGACCAGCATTGATGTTTTCCTTATTCATTGGTAGAACTGTTGAATAGCATAGGCACGGAGGCAGGTTCTTGTAGTACTGTGTAAAACATAACTTCATAACCATTCTTTGATTATTATTTTTTTAAACTGAAATGTAAGGCCTGTCCAGTGACATAGTAGGTGGGAGGTTTTTGGTTTTGTATTTTAATTCACTGTAGACTTCTAAGAGCGTGACGAAAAGGCAATCTCTTCACTGTTGTATTCTTGTCTGGAGGCTAACTAGAGACTCTGTATTTCTTGCAGCTGGACTCTACTCCCTTTGAGTACATCATTGATTCAATAATTGTACCTATCTTGTTCTGGAACAAAGCAAATCACCTCTGAATTTTTTTGCAGTGAAATGCATGTTCTCTCATGTGTGTCTTGGGTTAATTACCAGCTAAAGCATGCAGCTATGCATTACAGAAGAAAAAACCTGAGAGTAGACAGTCCTGTTCTGTATGTTAGGTGTCATTTTCATTCAGCATATACTCTTGCAGCTTTCTGCTACCTAAAAGAAGCAAATAGAACCACGGGTGACACAAAAGTGGGGTTCGCAGGCTTGCTTGCCTGGGTCCTGTATCGCTGGAAGTTAAACGGAAAATTTGTAGTACAAAGGCCGTTTAAAAGATGGATTGCAGCTGACAAGTGTAGTCAGACTGTATTGACATAAGTTTAGGTTAGAGAGAAATAATGGCAATTATTCTGCAATTGCAGATCTTTGTATAAAATATTGCCCTAGTTGTAGATAGTGTGTGTGTACTCGTTTTTCTGTGGGAGACAGAGGAACAATGACCTTGTCGTTAGGGTGCTCACCAGGGGCGTGGGAGACCTGACTTCATGGCTTGTGCTGCCAGCTGAGTGCAGGCTTCGGCATGTCACAGTCTCAGATGCACTTATCAACATGAGGATAACAGTATATTCCTGTCTCATGGGAGTGTTGCGGAGAAAGATCTGCTGCAGATCTTCAGGCCCTCAGACGCTGCATTTGTACAAAGTTTATAAATATTTTGGAAGATGGATGATACCTGGTGTTTATTACTGAAGCTGTTGATTTTCTTCTAAAAAAGGATGCTTGTTAAAATGGGACTATGTGCAAACAATTGTTATTTAACAGTTCGTTAACACTCAGGGTTTTACTAACATTTTGAAGAGAAGTGCAGGAAGTTGTTCCTGCATTTGATATTAAAAAATACCCTCTGATTGTATGCAGTATTTATTTTCTAAAGAGCAATTTCACAATTTGAACGTAAGGTTTCAGTGGTCTCATTTGAGATGATCCCAGAGGAAAACCCTGTTAACATCTGTGACGTTAGCATTTAGGACTGTTAGTGTTGCTACTAGTTACGGCAAATGCCAAGACTATGAAGTTCAAGATGGGATTTCATTTCTGGTATCTTCCCAGGACAGCAAGGCTTTAGGTGAATGTGCTGCAAATAACAACTTCTCTGTTGCAGATGTCGAGAAGGCTTTCTTGGAGACTACTGCCAGTACAGAAACCCTTGTGAAAGCAATACCTGTAAGAACGGAGGAACCTGTGAAACTGCATCTCTGATAGGAAAGGCTACCTGCAAATGTGCTCCAGGGTTCACAGGAGAGGAATGTCAATATTCCGAATCGCACCTCTGCTATGTGTCCCAGCCCTGCCTGAATGGAGGAACTTGTCACCCCCACAGCCAGGAAACATATGAGTGTGTCTGTCCTCCGGGTTACACAGGTGAGGTTCTGCGTTTGTACCTCCAGATTCCCTCCTTTGTGAATTACTTCATCCTGGAGTGTTCAGGGGTAGTTGTAATGCTGTCAAATTTACTAGCTCCTGCACAGTAAATGAGAAATCGAAATGACTTCATGGCTAGAAAGAGCAAAGGGGTTAGGGAATCAAACTCCCTCCCCTTTACGCGTAAGCAGAAAAACATTTAGAACTTGTGGGGTTGTCCATGTGGGAAAACTGACTGCAGAAGCTCCTCTGGAGTGGCTGTTGTACTTTGAGTTCAGAGACTACCTTCTAGAAAAAATGAAGTAAACTGGGCTGGCAAAATCTTTCTGTGGGGAAGAGTGTAATTGGGTGCCTGAGGAGAAGCATGGAAACTCAATTGTTTTATTCTTAAAGGGGATGTAGAAGAGGAGTGACTGTCATTGTATAGTATGATTTCAGGACATGGGTTATATTTATAAATCACAATATTTTATATTTTGCTGCTGTCTGTAAATAAAGTGACTCCGTATTATAACCAGCAAATTGATTTTTGTTTCAAATACATTACTTTAAAATGCATTCATAAATTTTTCTGTAATAATTTTAAGATTTAGTACACCAATCATTTTGAGGTAGCATGAAGGAAATACTGTTTTCCATAGAAATAACTTCTTATTAATGGAGTGCTCTGTCCCCATCCTACAGGAAAGGATTGCCAGTGGATTGATGCCTGTACATCTCAGCCCTGTGCCAATGGAAGTACATGTACTGTATCTGGAAACAAGTTCTCCTGCACCTGTCTGTCTGGCTACACTGGCCAGAAGTGTGAGATAGATGTGAATGAATGTGCCACACCAGGCCTTTGTCAGCACGGTGGGACCTGTGTCAATTTGCCCGGTTCGTACCGATGCCAGTGCAAGCCAGGCTATACAGGGCATCGCTGTGAGAGCGTGTATGTGCCGTGTTCACCGTCACCCTGTATGAATGGAGGAACTTGTCATCAAACAAGTGACTTCACCTTTGAGTGCAACTGTCTGCCAGGTAAATGATGCTTCCTCAAAGTGCTTGGTTCCATAGTCCTGTTGCTGCATTCCTATCTCTGTTCTTCCGAAAACCTCTCTTGGATTTTCTCTGTGATGTTCACATAATGTAAGGTTGAAGGCAGAAATCTCAGCAAGGCAGGAAGCTCTGATGTTACTTTCTGAGTGCCAGAATTTCATAATAGGGAAGGGAAGAAAGGGGAATGCTAGAAATAATAGATTTTTTGAACCCGTTTAGTGGCAGAGAATCAAATAGGTTAAGAAAGATGAGGTAGATTCAAGGACATTAAGGCAGTATCTCCTAATGCCCTTTCGAGTGTGAAATTCCACAAACATAAACCTCTGCAAAGACATAGTTCTGTGTCAGTAAAGGCCACAGTTAACTTCGGTGCTTGAATGAAGATGAGTGTGTGTCTTTCTCCTCAGTCTTTACACCTGAAATGTGCTATGGAAAGCTAATGGAAAGGTTCTATTCCTTTCCACTTTCTCTTCTAGTTCCTCCATATCTTAAAGAGAGATTGTTTCCAACTCACTGCACCCTTTTTTTTCCTGTAACTTCCAGATAAGTTATACTTGCTTGTTTTCTGATGCTGTTGGCTGCCCTGAGCTTATCCAGAGAAGGGGTGACATGCTTACTCAGCATCACATGAGGTATTGGTTTTGAGTGTCGAGCTGAGCCCTGATCACCAGGGCACCCGTCTCTACAAATGACAGTTTGTTGAGCTCACCCAGTTGGGACCCTGGTGGTCTCATCTTGTCCTGCTCTTCCCCGTCTACTTGTCAGTGCTGACCACAGTGCTAGTTGTCTTTGCATATCGGGGTGGCTTTTTTTAGGCTGATATATATATTTTCTTTTTTTTTTTTTTTTTTTAATAATTCAGTCCATGGGAAACTGATTGTTTGGAAAAGCTTTTGACTAGACTTCCTACTTAAGTGTATTGCAGTTTGGCACACGAACACTTGGTGTGTGGTAATCTGGAAAAGTAAACTCTCTTCCCTTAAGCATTTCTCTGATGGTATTTCTGTGAAAGATGTAGCTGCCATATACAGTTTAGGCTGAATGTAGAGTGACTGCATTCTCATGAAGATCATCTGGAGTCACAGGTATGTGTGGACAGAGCACTTCGAACTTAATTTGTGAAAAATAGTTGTGGTTTTTTTTTTTTTTTTTGAGACCTTTGTCTTGAAGTGTTGGCTCAAATGATCCTAAATGTACATTGTCAACCTTAGCAAGTGCCTGCTCAACAATTTTCTGGATTGTGTGAGCAAGCATGTGACTTTAAAGAATTTAGGAAAGTCGATCTTAAAGTAGAAGGACGTTTCATCTTTTTTTGTGTGTGTGTGAAAGTAGCCATTTTTAACTATGCTTGAAGAAACAGTGTTTGAACATATAGCGTCTTTGAAAATGCTGAATCTTAACTAACAGTTGCTCTTGAGGAATTTATTGGTTTTCTGCTTTGCATCTTTTTAAGAACAAAATTTCAAACTAAATATATCTGGATTAACAGGCTTGATCAGAAATCCAGAATTTTCTTGAAGTCAGATCTTAAAGGAGTGTAATATATCATGCAGAAGTAGAGTGGTGGGGAGAAGATGAAGTTTGAAGAACTTGATCCTCTAAAGCTGATAAGACAGTTTGCTTTTGTGATTCTCTTATGGGGGTACGAGGCTGGGTAGGAGCACATTTTCCCTTAGACAAGCATGTGGGCTGGCTAAACTATCGTCAGGAAATGAAAATGAGATTGCTATAGTAACAGTTACACACCCACACCACTCACACGCGTTTTGGAATATTAGCTGCTTTTTTGGACTTGTTACACAATGTGTATAGTAAGGGTGCGTTAATGCGGCTGTGAGAGCCTTCACTTCTGTATTTCCTGTATTTGTTTAAGTTGGCCATGTTGTTTTGCTGGCCTGAATTTTTTAAAACTAATCATTTGACAACCAACCAGCAAGAAAAAAAGAAGGGGAAGGGGGGAGGTTGGAGAGGCCAAAATGCTTACATTAAACTCATTGATAAAGGCAAGGCACCCAGCCATTTCTTCACTCTTAATGAAGCATGCAGAGCAAAATTTTGGAAGTGTTGGAAAAGGTTCAGTCTGGCCCAGAAAGGTCAACAGAAAGAGAATAAAAATGGTGGCCCATCGCACCCAGGGAAGATGTGAACTAGGGCTGCTCATCTCAAAGAGAGTGCCAAGGTTACGGACTAGAAATTCCTCTTTTTGACTGCCTTTCTGAACTGGAGCAATGCTGATGATATTGTGACTATAAATGGAATTGCTCTGGCCCTTCCTTCTGGACTGCCTTAAAGACGTTGCCATTGGTCAGTGTTACAGCCACAGGGGCAGGAGGCAGTTACATCTCAAACTGCTGGAATGGTTTTTGATATGGTTTTGTGTCTTGGTGACCTGTGAAGCTACTTTGAAGAAACTGTGCCCAAGTTAGGCATAACGAGGTTACTCCTGGACTGGCAGGAATGGGTTCTTGTTTCCTGTAGATGTTTTCTTCTTGGCTTTTGAGTGAATTTCATCTTTTGCAAATATCAATATGTGATAATAAGAGCTTGAAAAATGTAGAAAAGCCCTACAACCTGGAGATCCATGTCACAGCAGCTTTTTCTACAGTCGCACAAGTACTGTTTACATAGAGTGTCATCAAGCTGCTATTTTAAATTCTCAGGTTTCCATTTCACTTGTGGATTTACACAAACAAATCTTGCATTAAGTAATTCATGAAGTCACGTGTGTTAGAAGAAGTCAGCACTTGGTGGCAAGTGTAAGTGAAGAGTTATATATACTGTTAATATTACATCTGTATGAAAGATAACTTATTTTCTATCTAGCATAATCGTTTTTCCTCCAGACTGTTGATTTTAGGTAAAACAAGATTGTAGAGAAGTGAGCATGTTAGGTCAATCATAACAGAGAATCATAGTAAAAAAAAACAAAACCACAAACCCAAACCAAAACAAACTTCTGTGAAAGAGATTTAACCTGAAGCATTAGCAACTCCTTCAAATATGTAAGAATGAGCTTGTAGTTATAAATACTTGACAAAAAAGGAGTTCATTTGGCATCTAACCTTTAGTGGAATGCTAAAACAAGTCAATAGAGGAAGTCCTTAGCTGGGAAAGTGATTATTCATTGTTATCCATCAAAATAATTACCCATTAACTAAGATAAGGACCCTAGGGAATTCCAAGGGCTTGTTCAGGAAACGATCTGTCAGGCTGGAGCAGGCTGTTTATGAGAGCTGGAACACTTCCTGGGAAGAGGAAGTAACCTCACGCCGGTTTGTGGCAGAGCATCGCGCTGCCCTGTGAGCATCGTGAACGGCTTCCAACAGCCACATGGAAGTTCCCGTAGTGGGGAAGAACCCACCTGCTGGGATTTAGAGGTCAGCTGCTGCCTGTGGGGTGTGAGGTTCTGCATGCTGGCAGTCTTGGGGTGCCAGGCGGTGTGCGTGCCCCTCTGCCGTGGGTGAGCTGGCTCTCTTATGTGCAGTTGCCCATCTCATGTTTATTTCAGGAACCTGAATTGTCGATTGTGTACAGGCAACTGCTGTTGGGCACCTAGTCAGCAGAACCTTACTTCTGCGTTAAAATGATGCAGGTCAGTTTTGGCACACTCTGTCAAGGTTTCTAATTTCTTCACAGCAGGCTCTAAATCTAGCAATAGCTTGGTATTTTGAGTAACGTGCTCTAGGCAATCCTGCTTTAGCAGGGGCGCTGGATTAGATGATCTTTAGAGGTCCCTTCCAACTCTAACAATTCTGTGATCCCATGATTTTCATTCAGGTATAATTCCCTGTCCCCACAATTACTTGGCCTCTCGGAAAATCTGAGATGTAATTTATGGGTTGAAATAAGGCTAAGGATTAAGATTTGGAGGGAATTGGTTATAGTGCTCTGGAACGGGATGGAGACTTCAGATGACGTAGGAGCAAAGTTATCTGTTTGTATTCATCTGCATACTAGAGGAAGAACAACATGCTGTTAGCAGTGGGAACGCTTTTCCCCTTGAGGTTCTCATTCCTTAGTTTGCTGTGCTTGGAGATACGGAGCAAAAGTCAGGAGGATATGTATTGCAAACTGTTCTCTTGGAGGGAGAAAGCAAAGGACAACATGTTAGTCCCAGCACAGGGGGGAACAGGAAGCAGTGTCAGGTGTCCAAATACATCCAAACAGTGAACTCTCTGGATTTCTGGAAAAGAGTCAGGTTATGCAACTGCAAAATCTGATCCTGGGACCCAGCTTAAGAAAAGCTTACATCTCTCACAGCAGCTTCGTGCTTGCCGTGCTCAAGCATAGGAGCGTTGGCCCATTCAACCATGACTCTAAAGGGACTGGTTTTACCAATGAAAGCTAAGCTTCCCTAGGACAGTGTTATTTCCAAATTAAGCAGGTTGCAGCTTAAGTTCGGTTTGCAGAGAAAATCATGCCTTTATAGCTATTGAGATGTTCTGAAACTAAGCCAAAAGTTGTTCTTCCGAGTAAGACAAATTTAAAGGGAATTTGGGAGTTGGGAAGTTCCCAAAAAGGAAACTTGTGTTTTCTTCAGCTGTGCACTCAAAATAGTGTCATCTTTACCGTTTTGACCCTTCCTGATTCCCTTTCCTTTGGAGACATATTTTGACTGAGCATGCTTGGCTGTGTGTCATTTCTCTTGAACCTTTTACTACATTGCCTTTTTTATAAGCTCTTTTTTTTTTTGTTTCTATTCCACTGTCACAGTGGTATCCTCCAGCTTTTAGTGTGGGATTAATGTTTTTTCTACATTTGCATGAGATGCTTGAGGACCGGCTCTTAGATGATAATAAAGCTGGTTAAAATGTGAGTATGTGCAGTGGCTTAGTGAGGTTTTAGTGTTGGAGTGACTTCCATGCTTTATTATTACTCAAAGGCATTAAATCTGTGTGCAGTGAGATAGTTTTAAATGAATGCCTGCTGTCAGGAATTTCTTTCTTGGAAAGTAGGGTAAGTGTTCATATTGTCCAAGATGAAAGGATAGGAACTTAAACCTTCTGAGTCTGTGGTGCTGTGCACATTTCTATGTTGTTCACATTGCTAGCATGGAGGTACTATGTGGTTGGCGGATCATTCTTCTCAAGCTGAAAAGCAAGTTGAGAGGACGCCCCTGTGTTTTACAGCTGAGCCTTTGGGCATGCATGGTAGCTTCATACAGTTTTAAATACAGAGATCAGTCTGATACTGATTTTATTCTTCGGTAGCTGTTCCTCGGCACCTTTGGCCAGGAAGGCACTGCTGTGGTGATGAGGATTCAGATTAACCATGGTATAGTTCTTCTGCATTTTAACCTTCCCTACTGCCGTTGAATTTGCAGGAACTTGGGTAAAGGTGGGAAGGGCTTTGAAGGGAAAGGGTAATTATGTAGGTATCTCTTTTTTTTTTTTTGTTTTTTAATGTTGAATGTTCTTCCTTGCTGATGGATGCTTATGCACTTGATGCAGCTTTGCAACAGCACTCCTCTCTGCTTCTGACTCTTACCTGTAGTATCAGAGAAGTTCAAGAGGTGGGAATGCATACGAATTGGCTCAAGTCTCTTGAGAGTAGTGGTAGTCTGGAGAAGCCACTTCAGAGCTTTGCAGGCTCAGTCTCATCTGCCACACAGCGTGATCTGCCTTGGACCATATGTTTCTTAGAGGGTCTGTGTGACTTGACGCAGATGTTATGGAAGCGTCTGGAACAGGGCATCAAAAGTAGAGGGGTTAAAGCATAATTTTGGATGAGAGAACCGTGTCATGTTAATATTACATTCCAAAGCAGTGAAGAGGCAGAGCTTATGTTTTAAATTAACGCGTGTGCTGGAATCGTTTACTTCATCCACATTAGCATGCATCCACTTGTGCTTTAATAAATAGTGCTCTCATCCAGCAGAAATGACAGGTTTATTTAATGCAACATGGACTGCAGTGGAAATGGAGGGGAAGATGGATTATTGAAGATTCCCTTCCCTGATGTCCCCATTTCTCCTTATTTGAAAGGAGAGGGAGACCTAGCAAGGATATATTGCCAGCATGTCTGCATTCATTAGGAGACTTGGTTGGTGTTGGGGGAAGAGTGGTTTTTTTTCTGCTTTTCAGTCAGAGCTTAGTGTTTAAGCATTGCTCGGGTAGTGGCTGGCTGATTTGCTGATCAACTGACTTGTCTGACACTGAAGAGTGCCAAATCAGGAATTTAGAAGATGTTTTTCAGACCATAGAGATCTTTCTTTGACATGATGAAGGCATATGGACTATGCTGAGGTATTCATGAAGTCAGTGCTAGGCGCTTTTTTTTGCTGTGGGAAGACCTTGTCCTGGGTGGTGTGTGTGATAGACAGTGATGAGTCAGGTAACCCTAACGATTCTATGATTCTAAGGTGAATCTCATCATCTTCACTTTGTTTGCTCATTAGTCACATAAAAAATACCCTTGTCTTTTTGGTGGTGAAAATGTATTTGGCTATCTACCCATGACAGTGGTGTTCTAACTGTATAATCTGACCTGCGTGCTATTGGCAAAAGCATTTAACGAAGTGTCTGGTCAGCATGCTACATTGAGGTTCATCAGGATTAGGTAAACAGGGCAAATGTTTAAGGGAGGCAGGGGAGTAGGGGGGGAAGCTGACAAAGGGTGAATTATCTTCAAAAGAGGCTGGAAGCCCATTTCAGTCTTTCATGTTTCTGCTTTGTCCAGGTTTCGAGGGAAGTGTCTGTGGGCACAACGTTGACGACTGCCCGAATCACAACTGCCAAAATGGAGGTATATGCGTGGATGGTGTGAACACCTACAATTGCCGCTGCCCCCCGCAATGGACAGGTACGTACTGCAGAAAACACTGCTGTGTGGGCTGAGCACGCTTTACGGGCATGAAACGCAGGACTCCTGGCCTTTACCCCATCTACAGCTCAAGCTGCACATGGCTGGGTACAGTTCACATCTGTGCCTTGTTCTGCAGTCTGGGGGGCAGATGTCGGTGGAGCTCTTAGAAAAAGATTGTTTACATCAAAGCCAGCATAATGCAGACAAACAAGACAAATCTGACAGAAGGCATAGGTGGGAGGAAGGGAGGTAAGAGAAGAAGTGTATATATGGGAAGCTCATGTTTTTGCTATTGTTATTTTCCTGCCGCAACTGAGTTTTATCTGGAGTTCTCTGACTAGCAAAGCTACTCTTGTTTCATAAATGAGTCTACTCCGAATCTGTAGCAAGGAAAAAGTGTGAGTTTCAAGAAAATGTTATGCATGATGTAAGGAAGCAGCTTACAGGAAACTTGGTATCATCTTTAGTCACAATGTCTCCGTACCTCAAAAATAAACATACCTCCGGTTTTAGGGTTGGTTTGTGGGTTGTGTTTTTTTGTTGGTTTTTTTTTTTGAATAATAACTAGTCATTCTTAGCTGGCACACTTTCTCAATCGAGTATAGTTTTTGCCCTTCAAAATTATAGGTAAAAAGAAAAAAAGCCCTAAAACTGGAAAGCTGAGGCATGGACTCAATTTGCATTTTTCCTTTCATAAAGTAAATTGGGATACTTGTTTTGGAACTAAGCTTGAACTATTTCCTCAGCTTCTGAAAGACTTTTAGCATGTTTTTTACTGTATCTAAAAAATACTTTGTTTGAAACCAGAGCATCTGTAATGATTGGTAATTCAGACCAATTTACTGTGCTAGGTTTCATATTGTTCTAGCTTTTTTTTTTTCCTCTGAGAGTATCATTCTCCCTATAAACCCATTGTCATTAATTGCAAAGGAGGCTGCCAGTTAAGAACCCTCATTAACTTACAAAATTATATATTCTTAAATGAAGTTAAAACCACATAAGAGTGAAATGCACCACTGCTTGCATAGCTCATTGAAACTAGGAATTAATAGGAGAAAATGAGGCATCCCCTTAATGAGCTGCTACTCTGCTGTTTCTCTCTCTATGTCCTTAAAGCCTGCAGAAAGTGAAACCTGCAAAGGAAAACATGGAGAGCTTGGGTGTGGAGGCAACTGTCCTTCAATGATCCCTAAAATCTTGCTCCATGCCACAGAAATTATAAACCTCATTATGGCTTCTAGCATCTGTCAGTAGTAAATTAATCTCAGGCTTATTCCTGAAGCATAGAGGATATGATGGATCATGAGCCTGTACAGCATGAGTTTGTAATCTACAAGGGATTATTTTGCTTTGTAGAGGCATCATAAGTTTAGCTTTGGCTTACAGGGCTTGGGGGGATGGCTGCTGTCAACTAGGGATGACTTTCTGCAAATCACCTGGAAGAAGCCTTGGCGGTGATAGGTTGTGATTCTGTTTGGATTTTGTGGCAGATTGTCTTTCTGATTAATTGCTGAAGTTCTTTGCGATGCAGTTGTGGTGGTTCTCTCCAACCTCTTACAGCTTCTGGTATTGGGAAAAAAATCATTAAACCTCTGTTATGGACTAATACTTTGCCATCTTTCTTCTGCGTGCCCAGTCTTTCAGGACAACTTTGTGTGCATGAAAGATGCTTACCTTCTGTGAAAAACTGGAGGGAGGAGAACTCCCCAAGCCTTGTGTTCTCATGGCGTTTTAAAAACAATTTGGAATGGGCTTTCTGACAATTTCCTTAGTTTATGGTGAAGTTAAGGTTATCAGTGCAGCAGTGGATTTAGATCACGGCTTCTCAAGGCCATTGACTTTCTAGACCTCAAGAATCAGGTCAGTTTGGAACTAAAACTGGCCTCGCTGTTTAGGAAACAGCAATTTGACTGGTTGAGCAGTGAATGTTGGAGGCTTTGGGGAACTGGATTGTGTTGTTTTAAACACACAATTTTTGTGCCGCTTTTTGTGTTCAAACTAAAACATGAATAACTTCAGAATTAGCTGTGCACATTCAGGGCAGTGGCTCTGTGCATCCTCAGGCTGCCCTTGCTATGGCCATTTCTCTGCAGTGTTAACTGCTGGTCTGGGTGTCTCCAGAGGCTGAAGGCTTGTGATGGCACAGGAGGGCTGTGTCTGTGACCTTCCCTGTGTTGCTTTGCTTGAAAGCCCGTGCAGTGAAAAGCTCTTGGCCAGCTGACCTTTAAGAATGTATTTATTGTATTGGAAAGAGTCCTTTCACCCAATAAATGTGTGTGCAAGTCATATCCCATGCTGCTCCAAAATCCTGTGCAGCTCCATAGAGAATGGAGCTCTGTGGTGCCAGCGGACAAACTGTCTTGCAGGTCACCTGGATGCTTCTTTTTCTAATGTGGTCCTGCAGGTCAGCCCAGCAGTGACCCCACTGCCTCATCTCTGTAGGGTTTTCTTAAAAGAAGCTTGTTTTTCTGAATGGAATTCACTCCCTTTCCTGAATCTTCAATTAGAGAAGGTGTAACAGTGTGCATCTTGGAGACATGAAGTGTGATGCTGAAGCAGGACACAAAATGAGGAAGGTAGATGGAGTAGTTTGGAGAGAGAGATGACTTGGTTTCCGAGACTTAACTGCAGCTGATGCTGACAGGAGTAAACTACAATAAAAAATTAGTTACTCAGCAATAAGGAAATGTTGTAAAGTGCAGGTCCATCCTTTGCACAAATATGATTTATAGCATTGTAAATAATCTCTAAGGTAAGCAAAGAGGGGAGAGATGAGCAAACAACTCTTTTGGAGTCTGTGATAAATGCTTATAGCCCAACAGGGTGGAACTGTGAGATTGAACACTTCAGGAAATCAAAAGCTTTCAATGAGACGTTGAGGTTAGAGGGCATAGTGTGCTACCTTAAAAAACAAAAAACAAACAACAAAAAAAACCTAAATATGCGTATTTGTAAGTAAACATCAGCCAAAAATGAAAGTATGTTAAACTTTCTAAAAAACGTTATCAATGTAGATGTGTTGTCTAGAGTTCTTTTGCATTCTCTTCTTTCAAATACTTAATCTTGGAGAAGTTAAAATTGGTCTGTTTGCAGTTTCAGTCTTTTTTAAACCTTTGTGCTGTGGAAGGTGCTCTAACATGCTTGTTAGTATGGTTTGTACCTCACAGCAGAGAGAAGCCAGTCCCTTTCCTTCTTAGAAAAATCAAGAAGCTGTACTGTATCCAATAAAGAATAGTTTTGTGTAAAGTAATATTGAAGCATCCTTGACTGAAATAGAATCTGTCCTAATTCCTTTTGGTAACCATCTGCCTCGAGTATTTCCCGAACAGGTGGTAGGCTGGACTACATAACTATGCATTTAAAAAAAAAATATTTTTTTCTACTTGCTAATAGAATCTAGCTTTTGAGAGGTTGTTTGCTTTTGGTCGAATTTCCTACTCCTCAAACAGAAGAGCTCACTGCCGCTTTTTTGTTGAAGTGTGTGCCTTCTTTCTCATTTTGCAGCTTTTTCCGGAAAGATAAAATCTTGCCTTTCAGAAACAGTGACGAGAAATTCCTGCTGTCACTAGTGTTTTTTGTCACCTTCAAAGTTCTCGTATTTCATATGGTTATAATGATAGTCAGCCTCATAAATTTGTAACTGGCAAGACAATCTTGGATGTGTTTTGGTGAAACTGCCCCAGATATTTCCCATTGCTGAATGTTAACTGATTTCTTGTTTGTTTAAAGATGACTTTATCTTATTGCAGACTAAAGCCTTTGTCAGAACCAGTGTTTGCTGAGTCCTTTCAAGGCACTGTGTTACAGATCTATAATGAAGCTCATCTTCTCTTTGAAATAGATCAGGGTGCTTTTGTGAAAGACTGAAGTCTGTTCCTCCATCCATGGCAGGCTAGAGGATTTGCTGTTTGAAGTGTGATTCGAGTCAAGATTAGCCATAAATCCTGGTTAATGTCTGTGCCATGTGAAGGCTCTGTTTTATGTTGGTGTTCTGCAGCAGTTAAACCAGCCTGATGGGCTCACTGTGGTCTGAGGGAGAAAGTTTCTTTGCCTTCTCTCCCTGCTCCCAGCCACCCTTCCCTATCCCCTGAGCTGGTATTTGTTGGAGTATGCCTCTTTAACTTGCTAATCTAGTAAAAAATCCTGTCCAGCTGCTTTTTTTTTTTTTCTTGCCTTTTTTTTTCTTCTCCTCCTTCTTGTCTAGGATGAGGAATTAAAATTCACAGGGCCATCTCATGGATGAGTGGGTGCAGAGGAAGTAAAATGGCACTCCAGGGCTGTAGAGTCATTTGGAAGGTTGGGGTGTCCTTCCACAGGACATGGTGAAAACATCTGAGAACGTGAAGGCTCGTTAGTTGTTCCAGACTACGGTTCATGTAAAGAAGCAAGGCTTTGTTTAAAATGCACCTGTTTAAAATGCATTCTGTTGATCTAACCTATGCTGCTTTGTGTCAAGAAAGATTACTTTAGACTTTGACTAGTAAAGTGATTAACAATATAAAATTCCATAAATGCATTTGCTTTTATTGGCTGAGGAGGGCTCCTGCTTTGCTGTGGAAAATTTGCAGTGTTTCTGAGGATCATCATGATTCTGTGTTTGGCCCAAATCACCTCTTTGGAGTGGTGGACAGCATAGATTAAGATTTGTATCCTCCAGCGAGTTGTCTCTTGCATATTTGGCTCCTGAAGCGCTGCATCAGAAGCTGTTGGATTAGTCTTTAGGCATGGGGGACACACTGTGTCCATACTTAAGTGGGTTTTGGAGGATATACGTTATATTGCTTCAGTTGCAGGCTTGGTCTGCTTGCCTTCTTTCATTATTTCTATCCCGGTGGCTGGAAAGGCGAGACTCCTGTGGCAGTTGTATTTATTTAGCTTTGTTTTCCCCTGAAAAGGGGGCTCCAGTGAACTGTATATTTTAAAATCTAGGAGACTTTTGTCTCAAGGGAAGCACAGTGTGCTAACAGCTGACTCCACCAAATAACTCCAGCATTGGGATCTAGCTTAAGAAGCAAATGTTTGTCAAGTAGAAAAGCTCTTCAGGCAGTATGGCTGTGCTTTTTAATTAAAATAGCTGTTAGCTTGGTCATATGCTCTTCAATGCTAGCACAAGGGTTACTTTTTCTGCAGAGCTTTAGGCAGGAATTTTCAAAGAGGGGGAGTTAAGGGTTCGATTCCCATTTAATTAGAGTAATATTTGCTCCCTACCTTGGTTTTCTTTGAAAATCCCAGCCTTAAACTCTGGGCAGACGTGACTTTTCTTTGCTAAGAAGGGAGGATAAACATCAAAAGGCTAATGTTTAACATTTCTGTGTAAGATTGTATGCTCTGGTATTTTGTTTTTTAAAACTTTGTCAAATACCACTTCCCTCGGCTTCTGTATCACAAAGTGTACAATAACAAGTCATGTTAACTTAGTGTTCAAAAAATACTGCCTTGCTGGAATACTTAGAGGCTTGAAATGTAGAGGAACTAAGTGATGCTAGATGACATGGATCATAAACGTTGAAGATGGCAGTCTCCAAAAATGATGGAATATATACCCTTGCTGCTTTCTATAAGGTTTTGATCGTTATCTACCAGAGGGCACTGTCAGAGTCGCAGTCTTTTCTGAATCTGATTGTCATGTGCATAGATAACGTGCAAAAAGCCATCCTTACCTTTGTATTAACAGAGGGAGGGCTGGGTCAGGCTCACGCAAGAAGTGCGGTCGTCCTTCCCAGTGGTGTAGCAATGGTAGGCTTTCTGGTGCCTTTCCAAACGTTATTAAAAAGCAGAGTAGGGCCTTTGGTACTGGCTGAGATCTGTCTACGCTGAACTTGACAAGCTGACTGTTGATTTGCTGCCACTACAGTAGTATCTGAGAGAGGCCAAGAGGGATTATGATTCTTTTTCTTCCTTCGTGTTTGAACTGGCAGATACAAAGGGAGCAGGGAGCACGTGGCCGCCTCTGGAGCTGGAAGCTCCAAGTTTGAGTATAAGTCTCAAAGTTTAAGTATATGTTTTATCCTGGATGTTATTTGTTTCTCGTGGGGTACTTAATTCTGGAGTTGTGTGGAGCGGATTGATTTCAGAGGCATTAAAACTTACACCATTAGCCACCACCTTATCCAGTATGGATTCTGGAACACCTACCACAACCTCCTGTTTTTGTGCTGCTTTCTGTTTCCCAACAGTAAGCCTGGGTTTGGAGGGAGCTGTAATAAAACACCTGAGGTGATAACAGCTGAACTGACCTGATGACAGAATGACAGCTTTTAATTTAGACCATGCTGCTGCCTCTTCCCTCACGTCTTTGGTGACTTTCCAGGCTGGGAAATAGTCTTTGTGGTCCAAATAATCTCTTGTGGAGCTGTCTTTAAGTTTTCAGTATATCTTGCACGTGTTTGGCACTAAATCGAAATAGGCTAGACCACTCTGGTGAGGCTGGGTTGGTGAATGTGCACTGAGAGAACAGGCTAATAAGTAGCAGTTGTTATATCTGCAGCTGACTTGTTTCTGGCAGTTTTGGTCCCTTCCCTTGTATTCAGAATGAGGTGATTTGTCTTTGGATAATTACTAAAGATGTGCGGCTGAGATAGCTTGAGAATAAGAAGCTTTGGCTCCAAATGTTAACTTTTTGCCTTGCAGATCTTTTCACTTGTTAGGTATTTTCCAATGAGGTAAAGAGGAGGGCAAAAGGGAGAGTAGCTTGGTGATGGCCCTCTCCTTTTGATTACTCCTCTGTCTTCCTGCTGTCCCCAGTTACTTCTTCTGCCACAGCCGTATTAAACTAGTCTCATTAGTGCATCCCTAGTAAATGTTAATGAATTTTGTTCTGTTCCTTTGTATTTCTACCTCTGAAGAGCTCTGTCAGAACTGCCTTCTCTGCCCAGTAGTCCGAGGGGAGGGATTCAGGCAGTATTTAATGGATCAGGGTGCACATAACTCTCTTAAAGCCCAGAGTTTTGTATTTGGGGGTTGTAAAATCCCTTGTAAAAGCCCATTAGTTCCACTACATGCTTCCCAGTGTGGTTATGAAATTAAATTCTTTTCTCTGCCATATTAGCCTAAAATAAACACAGATGTTTACTTGCTGCAATTGTAGATTCATCTTCAATTGTTCAAATTCTGTATTAATCTCTTAAAATTTATGGTATCTTGGATGGCAAATGACATTGCCCAGGATGCAGTACATCTATTAAAAACAAAACAGAAAACCCAGCACCTGAGAGGTTTGGGAATGGCTGCTACTGCTCCGGAGTTCTGTTTTTCTAGTGGGAGAAAGATGCTGTGAAATCCTGGGGAAGGAACACTTTATTGAGAGCTGTGGTGCCTCTCACTTCTTTAGAAAACTCCTGCACGGTTGAAAATACTTGCCTTCAGCCCCCCCTTTTTTTTTTGTGGGGGGGTAGCCACTGTAATACTTGAGCAGGGAAGATTTTAACTAAACACACATGCAACTAGGGACATCTTTTGTGGATATAAAGTGTAGTCCTTTGAATTCTGTGCGCGCCTGAAGCCATCCATCCTTGGAGGGTGAAAACAGCAGTCCTATTCATCGGATTACCTGCAGGGAGCTGTGGAGATGGCTTTGTTTGAGGGTCTGGAATTTGGATGTGACCTGGACATCATGCTTGACATCCCTTTCTCTCAATATTACCTGTTTATTGCTCTGGATTTTCTTGTCTGTATAAAGGTGTTGCCTCTTTCGGAGAAGTTTGAAGTTCTTTGCTTTGAGATACCTTGTGTCAATAAAGTCAATTATATAAATGGTCAAATATTTTCTTTTGTATGCTTTGCCACACACTATCTTTCCTGCAATAACTATTGTACTATACTTTTTATCATCTATTCCTTTGTGGGTAACAATCGCTTTATAAGTCTCTTACGAAATTCTTCTCTGCATTAGTCTGTCGGACTCCGAACTCTACCCCTTTTCAGTGTCTGTGTTCGGAGGTGGTGGCTTCTGTACTGCAAAATGTATTCCAGACTGTGGCTATGCCATTGCTATTACACAATGACAACTGTTTGCATTAGTTATTCTTCCTTGTAGTGAAATGTCTTGTCAGCAATGTTTGTTTTGTTGATTAAAGCCGCGATTGAGCAGAGGTCCCCACTGAACTCTTCCAGGGAAGCTGAAATCTTTCCTTAAGGAGTGCCTAACCAAAACCTTCTGCAACAAGTCTGTTTGCCTTTGTATTTTATTTGGCATTTGTGCCTCAAGCCTTGCCTGCTGCTGTACTGCCCGGCAACCTTGCTTGGTTGAATCTGTCTGAAATGCCCTGGCTTCTTCTTGGATGATATAAATATTACGTTGTTAAAGATATCACTGTCTACTGTTCATCTCCTTCCAGGCCATTAATTAAATGCTCCAGTGCCTGTATGTATTCATTAATTGTAGATTAGTTTTTTTTCAAGGCCTATGGATAATTTGGTGGGTTAAAGATTAATTGAATGTTTTTACAAATGCATAACTCAGAAACGTGGGAGCTAAAATATTTTTCATAAATTCTAGAAGGTCTAGTGGTTCCACGCAATTTTTCCTTTACTCTTCCATTTGCTGACGAGACTTACACAGCGAGGAGACTGAGCTTTCACCTGACTAACCAACATGCACTTGGGTACACAGTCAATGCAAATTTTCTTTTTTTTTTTCCTGTGTTACAAGAAAGAACCAGAGAAATGTAGTTCCCCAGCCAGATGTGGTCTTGCCAGCTGGTATCCTGAATGTACACACAGGTAGTTAGAAGAAAGAAGTTAGAAGAAAAAAGTTAGAAACTGTACGGTTGCATGCAATGGGACACTGTTAACCTGCTGCTACAACTGGATTTGGACATTTATACAAGTACTGTTTCTTACCTCTTAGTCTGTTCTTGAGTTTTGATAAGATGCTGTTCACCTTCTCACTTAGTAGTCCTTTGAAACTTGAAGAAAAAATGTAAACAGTTCTAATGATCCATGCTTTCCTTAGTTACTCTTGATTGTGTTTAAAAAACATGCAATAATCTTTTAAATACTTTGTGAATTAAATTTCAGAGAATTTCTGTCTACATCTGGTTTATAGCTTCCTGGTGAGCCCTTTCAAGAAAGCTAGTGAGCTCTTCCTTGTGTGTTGGAGTAGTAGTATGAGATAAAGGACAAACTTCTGGTGAGGTACTGAGAGAGGGGCAGCATAAGAACTTCCTGAAGTGTGATGTTTCTCTTCCAACGAGTCTCTTAAGACCTTGAGGACCAGATTGTGATTGTTCCTGCAGTATATTTCCTGTTCAGTATCACTGAGCTTTTAAGATGTTCTAACCTCCATTTCAGTCTGAGTCCAGTATTGTGGCTGTCATAGTTTTCAGATAAATGGATGTTGCTATTTCCTCCCAGGTCAGTTTTCAAGCAACTTTTATTTTTTCAAGGCACGGGAAGGTATTTGCATCCTTGATCCTGCCATAAGTTTTTTAGTTCTTAAATTGTATGTGAGATCTCCTCTCCATAGCTTTGGCCTCTGGTACTCCAGCTGTGCATCAGCGGTCTTTCTCCTTTTAAGAAAGTTTGTTTTGCCAAAGACAAAGACCTCTGAACTGACTGAAGATCCTTCATTCAGCTGTAGGATCAGTGCAGTTTCCTGTCTTGAAACTGGGATTTATGCAAAACTGTGTGGTTTGGTAGGATCAGCTGTTGGAGGCACCTGTTGTTGCTTCCCAGGGTGACTGTTCTAGCTTCCTACTGGCACAAGGCTCTTTCGCTGTAGGACAGCGCATAAAATGAGAGCAATCTGCCTTACCTTTGTACATCAGACTTCTTTTAATGTAAAGAGTTCTAGGAGAAAGGGACTGGATGTTTCTCATCAATGAAATTTGGTACACAACTATTTGAGGAGCCTTGAACCACTGTATCCTCTGTCTGCCTAAAGAGAAGCTCATGGAGTTCCTGTCTGGTTCCTGCTGGTCTGAAAATGGCAGCAATCAAAGCAGCAGACGTGTCTGTCTTATTCCATATGACTTTTCTGAGGGGAAATAATCAGGAAGTAACTCTAGTTTCATAGTGGGCAAAAAGGGCGAAGAGTTGAAGGCTGTTCCCTTTTTCTACTTCTATTTTTCAATTTTGAAGTACCACATGGACTAGCTGTTTACTTTGTACAAGGTCACTTAGAGCCTGACTCCGTGTTTTGCTGATTTCCCAGGCTCTGCAGATATCAAGGTCAGGTTAGGCTTTTATTAGCTTCTTGGAGTAATTTGTGCTTCCTTTCTTATTGTCTTATGTATGTTCTACATTTCCATTAAAACATTGTACAGTGAGTATATTTGTGCTAGTTCAGCCTATACTTGCTATGTTCCTTTTAGGAAATGTAATTGAAACTAGCACGAGGACAAGAAAAGAAATACCTGCAGAAAGAAAAATTCCAGCTAAATGAATTAATGTTTAGCTGAAATCATTGTGGCATTCAGGGTTATGAATATGTTTATTGCACTGTACAAATCCATAACAGAGTTTGCACTGGAAAGTTGGATTCAAATTCTGTGAATGAAAGCCTTGATTCTTCCTAAAACTCTTAACAAGCAGAAAACAGGCTTACCAAGTACATGGCTACAAATAAATGTATTTGGTTCAGTTACGAGTAAGTCAAAGCAGCACGTCTTACGTAAACTGGTTCAGAGATCTTTTGTCTCATTTGATTTAAATCTACCTAACAAAAAGAAGTTTGGGGCAGAATTTTCTTTGAGAAGTTTTAGAATTAAATCCTGGTTTATGTCAGACACTGAAAGAGACTTCTGTCTCTGCTGTGGAAGGAGTCATTCAGGAAGCTCCTAGGACAGACACTACATCAATGACATAGGTCAAATCTTTCTTTACAGCACGTGCCCAAAACATTAATCTATTTCTTTCACCTGCACAAGGAGTTGAAACCTCTGTTGAGGGTAAACCAGTTCTTTTGGAAAAGTGAGAGGTCATGACCATCCTGTGATCCTACTGAAAATCATAGAATGGTTTGAGCTGGAAGGGACCTTAAAGATTAAGTTCCAGCCTCCCCTGCCATGAGCAGGAAAACCTCCCACTAGAGCAGGTTGCTCAAATTTAGTGATTCAGTTTGAAGAATTTAGTGATGCTGCTGCTTTGAGGGAGGGCAATCTTAAAGGATGTTTACAGATGTGTGTGCTGGTTTCTGGGGAAAAAAACCCAACAGAACAAACGAGAAAAACCAACTACCTGAACAACAACAACAAAACCCCCAAAACAAAACCCCCTTCCAAAAACCTGTGTTGAAGATTTACAACATTGACAATTAATCCCATGTTGTTAACACCTAAAGATGCAAAAACACCATATAAGCAGCTATAGGGTGTCTGAAAAAAAAAAAAACAACGAAAGACCACAAACCCCATTAAACCACCCCTTTTAAAAAACACTTTATTCCTCTCTTTTAAAGACTTTGGGCTACGGAATGTTTTTCTAAGCCACTTGAACCCCTCTTCAGCAGCAAGGGCTCAGGCCTTTTCAGTGAAGTTGAAATTGCTTTGCATTCTTGCTAATTCACTAGTCCTGTTAAAAAAATGTGAGCACCTTGGACTTCAGTCTGGCACATGTACTATTTTAAAACACAGTTCCAAAATCTTTCAAAAACTGTTAAGCTTACGTTGCCTGATGGTGATGAGACTGAGTACTTATGAATGTAGTTGGATTGGTATGTTCTGCTTCCCTTATGTTGCTTTTGATTTGTATATTTTTGCCCAGAAGTTATTTGAGTCTGGATTTCAATTAAAACTTCAATAAAGAACAGGTTTTTTTAATTAAAATGCTCAATAGTAAAACGCAATAGTTAATTGTTCATTTACGCCCCTCATATTGAGTTGAATTTCCTTTGTTTTTAAAACAAACTGTATTAAGATGGGTCTGTCTTTGATTCATATTCATAATTAACCACAAATATGATTGTGATGTGGTAACTTCTCAGATTTCTAATGCTCCTTTTGCAGCTAAGTGCAGATCAAATTTAAGGAGCTCAAACATGGTATTTTCTTGAAATACACTTGAATTGCTCAAAGAACTTCAAACTCTGATCTATTCTCTCCTATGAATACACTGATGTACCTTTTAAAAGTTTGATATAGTTTAGGGCTGCAGAAATACAGAATAGCCTTAGACACAGGGTTATTGCAAGCATATCAGTGATGTCACTTGGTGCTGTCCTTCCTAGAAGTGGAGAATAAATGCTAGGGGGAAAACAAACAAACAAACCAACCCCCCAAAAACCCGTAAGTGTTGATATTACTAGTGGTGCTTGAAATGGGAAGGTAAAAACAAACCCAGAGGGTTTATATGTGAGAGTAGTTTGCCTGTCTTTGCTCAAAAAGACCCCAAACCAGAAACCACAAGCACACACACACCCCCGTAGTCCACCAAAAAACCCCAACCAACCCACAGAACGTTATATTTCAGGAGTTCTATTCAGCCAGTCACAAGGTAGGTGATTTTGAGAGAGGCACAGCAGTCTGGAGTGGTGGGGCAGCTCTGGTTGAAAGCTGTTCACGCTTTGCTGATGCTGAGTTTAAGTTGGCTGAAGTCAAAAGGAGGACGTAAATGCTGCAAGAACACTTTACGAAACGGTGGCGCTACAGATGAGAGTTCATAAGAGAGTATGTTCTTTGATCTGGGTTGGACCTCCTCCAAGAAAAGAAGGAAAATCACGTTTATAATAAGTAAATAACATCTTGATTATTTTTTTTTTTTAAAGGAAGTCAATTGTGTTGAGCTGTGAGATACGCACGACTACTAGGAACCAGTCTGAGATAACTGGCTGTTTTCAGTTTGGTTACTGATAAGCTAATACCAAAAGCTAATGAACGAACGACTTCTATTATGACAAATGCATCGGTTTGCTTTTTCATAATGTAGAGAGTTATGTTTTGCAGATAACAGTATGAAGCCTTAGATTTCCCCCCAGCTGTATAACTAAGTAAATTGGGAAGTGAGGATTAATTCTGAAAACTGTACTGTAATTAGTATTACTGTTAAAATTTTATTATGTTTTTTTCAAGTGATAAAATCCTTGTTTTAAAGTATCCCTGCTGGAGGAAGGAATGCGTGCGCAGAACAGTCAGTTGTGCAACTTCTTTTAAAAAAGCCGTTTTATTTCTTTCCCGCTAAGGGAAGAAGTCCAGAGCTCAGAGGACCAAAGGCTAAGATTTATTTAGGCACTTTGAAAACGAAAGGAATCACGATTTGAGAATAGTAGCTGGAGATGGTTAAGACTGAACATTTTTACATTCCTGCCAATAGCAAATGTTTCCGCTCTGTCTGTTAGAGGAGGGTGTGTGTACGTTTGCATCATAATCCATGGGCCATTAATAAACAAGGTGACTGTTAAGCAACATCTAATAAGTATTTCTAAGTTGGTAAACCTGAGTTAACTGGAGCATTAGCATGGAAGATCTGTGACCTGGTCTTGAATTTCTTATTCTTGGAATACTGGGCGAATTCCACACAAATGTAAGCGTGCAGCTGTTAGAGTAGCTGGAGATGACAAGCAGGAGGATCTTGGTGGTAGCAACACAGTTACTTAGGAGTTTTGACCCGAGTGATAGAAAGCTGCTGCAAGTGAGTGAGGGAGATGATGTTGGCGGCTGGAGGGGGGCGGGCAAAAGGTCACATCAAATAAATCTAATCTTATTTTCTTAGAAAGGGTGGGGGTTTTGGTACTATATGGGTAATATCAACATTTTAGGAAAGGTGATAAAAGTAAGTTAAAAGGAAGTGGGGTGAAAAAAAAAAAAAAAGGCCAAAAAAGCGCAAGCTTTTGGTACTGGAGCATTATTCATATAAAAGAAAGGGACAACACAGTTTATCAAAAAGAATATTGTGACCAGTAGTCTGTGGTGGCATGTGTGCACCCGTGTGCTAGCCTGGGAAGAAGTTATCTGGTGCTTAGCCATTAGGTTTTATCTGTTAAAGAAACTCAAAATCAGAATGAACGACTTGAAACTTAAGCTAAACAATTTCAGCTTAAAAGCAAACCATGTATCTTTAGTTGGGAGGGTGAATAAGCATTGAGAAAAAATCTTGATGCAAGTGGTAGGTTATCCAGATCTCGATGTCAAAGTAGGATGGATTTGGATAAAGAAATACTTGAGTAAATGTGAAATGCAGAGCTTCCAATAGATGTGACTCTGAAATTCAGTATCCTGTGACACTTCATTCATACTTAGAGTTCCAGCTGTCCTTTTCCTTAAAACTCCCTGAAACAGTGTAGATTTGTTTTCTTCCCTCCCATATCTCTAGTCATTAAAACATTTTATTATTTATTTTGTCTTTAAAAAAAAAGACAACCACCAAACCAACAAATAAGCCAAAAAAACAACAAAGAAAAGCCCAGCTATTTGTGGCTGTCTGTGGAAATAGCGGGGGGAAGGAAAAATTAGTATTTTAGGTAGAAAAGTGTCAAGAATTCTATTCTTCCTCATTAAGCAACATTTATTGATAGTAATATAAGAAAGAATTAAGTTCTCCTGGTGAGTTACTTTGCTGCTGGCCTGTTTACACTGCTTTGGCCAAGATTTTTTTGTGAGGCCATCTTCTCTTTTCTTAGTCCTTCTGGCTGCTCTGCAGGCAGGCCTTCATTCTTTGTACTTCTTGCATTCTTGGAGATGTATCATCATACACTGCAGGCTGCCTTCTGGCTTTCATACTGTGCCTTTTTAAAGTTCAGCTTTAAAGCAGTTCAGCTCCTACTTTGGGGTCATTTAGGGATGCTAGTTGCCTTTGCCTAATTTGACAAGGGGTTTTGGAAGTTTTTGGGTTTGGATGTCCTAGAAGTAAGAAGTGACAATCAGTTTGGTTTACAGTGTTTCCCTGGGTGGTGATGTCTGTGCAAGGATCTTCTTGTTTCCGAGTGCCTGAGTGCTTATTGAACTTGTTCTGTTCTGTGCATCAGGCCAGTTCTGCACTGAGGATGTTGATGAGTGTCAGCTCCAGCCCAACGCTTGCCAGAATGGAGGCACCTGCACCAACCACAATGGAGGCTACGCCTGTGTCTGTGTCAACGGTTGGAGCGGGGACGACTGCAGTAAGAACATTGACGATTGCTTCACTGCCTCCTGTGCCAATGGATCTACTTGCATTGATCGAGTGGCTTCTTTTTCATGCATTTGTCCAGAAGGAAAGGCGGGTAAGGAGAGAAAACTTGACTAGGTCTGGCACTTATCAGAAGATGCTTCCTGAAGTTTATGCATTTGCTTTAAGTGACGAGTTTATTTTGCACATTTTGTGAGCAAACCAGGAAGAACGAAAAGAAGCATGTGCTGCCCATGAGCAAAGAGCTTTTAAACCTCTGTAGCTTGGGACAAAGAATTATTTATATTAGGCTGGAAGACAAATTGCTATAGTTTAGATTGCAAGGAAATCAGATCTTTTTCTAGCACTTAGCAGGATATGTATTTGCTTGAGAATCATAAGGGTGATTAGTTCTGTGCCACTTAAAATAATTGTACTCAAAAGTCTAGAAGGCAAATCTAGATATTTTTCCATGAGTGAGGATACCCTTACTGGCACACTGGAAAAGTTGCTCTGTTAGGGTAGGTAAAAATGTGAAGGTCTCCTAACACCAACCCAGAAATACAAGTGTTTGGTATATCTGAAATAAGAAAGTGAGCTTCACATGCATCTGTGTTTTCAGCTATCAGGAAAATCATCACACTGGTTAGAGAGAAGAGCTAGTTAACTGCTCCAAGGAGGAGATTGCGTTAATAGTAAGTCCTTGTACCACTGCAGAAGTCCTGAGGACACCTCTGAAATTACAGAATCTATACTTACATACAGTGGTTTATAAGTGTGTAGTAGACTGCCACAGGGATAGCATGGGTTGAAGCCTATAAGAAATTGTTCATGCTTCTGGCTGTGGAAGTCTCTATTTGAAATATCAGGATGGAAAATTTGATTGTGAAACATATAGTCTGACTGATGTATCTCACACTTTTGGATGAACTCTTGTACTATTCTCTAGGTCTTTTGTGTCACTTGGATGATGCATGCGTTAGCAATCCATGCCAAAAGGGTGCTCTGTGTGACACCAATCCTGTGAATGGACACTATATTTGCACCTGTCCTCAAGGCCATAAAGGAGCAGACTGCACTGAAGATGTGGATGAATGTGCAATGGGTGAGTTTCTCTTTGATATTTGTGAGTGCACAAACAGGGAGTTGGGTCGGTTTTTTTATGAACTGACAGAGGGGCAAGAATACACAGTTTGTCATAGCTTTCTCAAAATAACTGGGACACCTTTCCTGCTCTCCACCTTCAGTTTCAGTCTCCTTAGATGACTTCTAAATCTTGTGTGAGAGACTTGGGGCAAAAGACTGAGTCAGAATAGTTGTCCATGTTTGAACTGCTAGCCTTTGGGATATGAAAAGCAGCAAGATGCTTAACCTTTCTTCACTGTGCAAGAAGGCGTTAGCATTTGCGAGAAGTGCACACAAACAGGTGTGATAAGCTGACCCTTAGAACTGTAGTGTACAATTAAAGTTCTGCAGTTCGTGTTAAAGTTGTTGTGGCTCCTGCCTTGGTAGAAATATATCAAGGCTGTTTGACAGCCAGAGGACAGCTGGATCTTTTAAGTGCCTTCCCTGACTGGTGAACACATGGGCTTTTAAAGCTGTAGTTCTCTGATATCATGCCGTTGTGCTGTTTTGAGGGTTAGCTGGACTCCCAGAGACTTGTGTATAGTTTTGTGAGTGCTAGTTCATAATTCTAGAGCGTACTGCTTGAAGGAAATTCCTAACCAGCACTCACTGAAGTATCATAGAGCACTTCTTTGAATTTCATTCCTCACATGAAGGATTAGTTTGGTGATTGTGGTGGCATCTTGTCAGCCTCAGTAGTAAAGTAAACATAAAAGATGATCTAAAGATAAGGCCTTGAAAGCATCATTAATGCTTTAGTTTCTGCCACTTGCTACTTTCCTCTTAAGGACTGTCATTAGTAATAAAGATCGGAGTCGCTCCTTTAGTCCATTGGTAATGCCAGCAATCTTCCTTTTTGCCTCTGACAAAAGCAAATAACAGCCACATTTTCTTGAATCACAGTAGCCTTTCCCCAGAAGGATGAACAGTCTTTCCCCAGTATTACTTGCCAGAAAGGAACGACCACTGGAAGAGACCACAACTAATAAGAAATTCTGTGGCTTTCCTGTTCCAAGGAGAGGTTTGCAGCATACACAAATATATTTGTCTTGCAGCAAACAGCAATCCGTGTGAACATGCTGGGAAATGCGTAAACACAGAAGGCTCTTTCCACTGTGAGTGTTTGAAGGGCTACACAGGACCACGCTGCGAAATGGACATCAATGAATGCCACTCAAATCCATGCCAAAATGATGCCACCTGCCTTGATAAAATTGGAGGATTCACGTGCCTCTGTATGCCAGGTGAGGGGGGTTTCTGGCAAAGATGGAGGTTCCAGCAAAGGAAAAATTCAGAAGACAAAGCATGGGGAGGGTTGCCAGCTCTGCTGAGGTGGAACATGTAATTGCAAAGGGGTGAGGCTAAATGAAACGGGGAGAGAGAGCTTGCTGTGGTGGCACCAACCAGGAGGACTTAGCATTTGTGGAGGAGAGACAGAAAAAAATTAGAGGACTAAGAAAGAAACCAATCTCTATGTCAGCAAAGGGAGTTAACATTCTGAAATGGAGTGTAAGTGATCATATTTGTTACTATACCTGCTAAAAGTGCATGTGCAGAAACCCGTGTTTGTGAAAGCAAAGCAGGTGCAAACTTTAAAAGAGTGACTGAGCTTTGAGATAAGTATATGATAATTCTGGATAATAGTGTTTGGGTTTTTTTCTGTCCTTAAAATACCCCAGATGATGCAGGCTCCCATTGACCTGAGGAAATAACTGTAAAGAAAGTTACTTGATTGAAATCATGCTTGTAAAATTTGCATGTCCAGCATACCAATGGCCTGTGTAGCCTGCTATTTTGCTTTCTGATAAAAGGTGGTAAAAAAGAAAAGGGTGCAAGTTGCCAGTTGCACAGTCTTATAAAGTATAATGAAAGAATTGTGACCCCTGCAGGTGATCAGCTGATACCATGAAAATTAGAATGAATTTTTATTAATATCTAATCTGTTTTGAGAAGTAGAACTCTAGTCCCAAGTAAATCACTCTTAAAGTTTTTCTTTTACTCTATTATTAGCTCAAAAGCCTTGAGCTAAAATTATCTGCTGTTTGTTTTTTTACCCTTTACCTTATATTGGTGAATACCTAAATACCTCAATATTTTTCAGAGTGTTAAATAAAGCATGACCCTTTCTCATCCAGTGGAAGAAAGCATCAAATGTGAATTCAGTACAAACTTCTTTTACCATTGATTAAGTTGAATGTGTTCAGCAGCAGTGAAAAAGACACATTCAACATCTCAACATCCCTTTTTAACTTCTGGTGTATGTTCTTTCGTCGTAGGTTCTGTCCAAACTGCAAAATTGCAATGAAACTAGGCTTAGACTTTCAACACTGCTGTAAGAGGCAGTTGCGCTTTAAGGCCTTTAGTCATCTCTTCTTGTTTATTTCTTTTAAAACAGGTTTTAAAGGTGTTCACTGTGAAGAAGATATTGATGAGTGTCTCAGTAATCCCTGTGTGAACAATGGAGAGTGTCTCAATAAAGTCAACCGTTTTCTTTGTGTCTGTCCTCCTGGTACGTACTTCTGCCTGGAAGCCTTTCCTGCTTCACCTTACCAAGAACTGTGTAGATAACCAGTAAGGGTTTACGTTCTTTTCTTTCTGTTGCCTTTTTGCCTTTCTGTTGCCATCTGTTTGAAGGAGCGAGTTGCAATCACTGGTAAATAAGGACAGGGACATACTGTTTGCAGTGGGATTGTGCCTGTAGCTCAGTGTAAGCGCTGAGAAATGTACAGCTGGATGTCTCACCTTAAAGGAGAGCTGGCAGCATGGACCTTCTGTTCCTGTGGATGTCATAGTGAGATATAGATGAGTAATTCTAAGTAAGTTTTAAAAATCAGAGCCTCTCCATGCTTTCTGCCTTTTTCTGAGGTTTTTGGGCCGAAGCTGTTTCACTTGTTCTCCTGATGGCTTACAAAAACTTTTGAGTTCAGAATATACTTGACAGAAGCCTGCTCCACGTCCCTTCTTATTGACTAATGATGGCTCCTTGTTTGGTTGCTCCCCAAGAAACATTCCTGGAGACTTTTTTTGGTTTTTTTGAAGTGCCTAAGGATTTGCACAGTCTGACATAATGCGTTGATAGCTTGTTAACTATTTCAAAAAATGTAATGAAAGATGCAATGCTGAATTGTACCACATTCCACATTACTGTAGTAATTCTGTTCTGACGGTTCTAGTGATATATGCGTTATTGCTCCATTTTAAGTTACTTCCTTTCATTACTTGAAAGTTGTTATTGGTGGTCTCTCAGTTTATATAGACAGACATGCTGTCCAGTGGCAGACACCACTTGTGCTCCATCTGCCTTACTTCTGTTTGACTTGGCCATCTCAGTTTTCAAGCTGAGGCTCCTTTGACCTGAAGGATAGAAACTATATTTTGGCCAGTGTGTTGGAGGAGGAACCACTCCACCCAGGGTGTGGTGTGTGTGCTTAATGATATAATTGATTTTAGATTTACTGAGCTTATATTTGGGTAGTTTTAATGATTTGCTAATAAGTCAGTGGCAGCTTTTTAGATTAGTTGCTTAAAATTACTTCTGGATTGTAATCTTTTTTTTTTCTGCCTTTCAGGATTCAGTGGTGCCGTGTGTCAGATTGATATAGATGACTGCTCCAGCACACCATGTCTCAATGGAGCCAAATGTATTGACCATCCTAATGGCTATGAGTGCCAGTGCGCCACAGGTGAGTCTTGTGTTCAGAGCCCCTGGACTGGAGGTCACACGTAACCTAAATACATAAAGGGGTGGTCAAAGAAGTGTCAGTGTCCTTTCTGTCTTTCTCTGAAATACTGCTTGTTTGTCGCAAAGCTTTTTCTACTCCTTTGCAGCAGAGAATAGCATTTAAGTACAGAAAGCCTTCCACTTGTGACAGCAATAAGCTCACAGTTGGTGGGAGTTCTGGCCTCCCTCTTTCAGCCCCATCTCTTGCCTCGCAGAAGCTGGCCGCTGCTTCTGTATTTACTATGGAATCCATGAGTGGAAAACCAGCCATTTTTACATGTGGCTTACCTTTCTTTCTGCCAAGTCGGATTATAAAGTATACAGTTGAAGAACAGGTGACAGATAGAACAGTACTGCTGTGCATTCTGATTTCTGTTGTGTCAGGCTATTTTATGTCAAAAGCGGAAAATTAAAATGCAGTGAAAATTGACTTCTGGAAGCAACGCCACACGGTAGCTGCCTGATAAAATGATTTGTCAAGCATCATACAGAAACTTTGGCAGAGCTGTGGATGGAACTGAGGTGGTTGTTTTGAAGGCACTGAATTCCCTTCTTGCTTAGTTAATTACATGTGTAGAAGCGTCAGGCTTAATTATGGGATTTTCTTATCTTCAACCCTCTAGGGAGTGATGTAGATAAATCTTATTTTAAATTTTATATCTGGTCAAATAAGAGAGTATGGTCAGTTCAGAGCTATTACACTAATTCTCAGTAAGGAATGGCTTCTGGTTGCTTTAATTTGATGGTGGCTGATGCATTGCTTGTGATGCAGTTTCAGGCATGGAATGCATTGGCTTTAGCTCTTCCATTAGGAAAAAGGATGAACAATTCCTGGAGCTACCTTTGTCCCAGAAATCTGCTGCTAGGTTAGCTAGACTTACATGCAATTTTTCTTGCTTTGAATCATTACAGTAATCAAATTTTTAAGGCAAACTTGACTTCACTATTCTGCGCTGTACAGAATATAGTAGGGATTAGCCTAAAAAATCCTCCCCAGTCTTTTTAAGCACACCCTCTTCCCCTTCCCCAAAGTGCCTGAAGAAACAATGAGTTTGTTGGAAGTAGGGGGATGCAGTAGTTGTAATCAGGAGAGGAATAATTATTGTTGTCAGAGTTCTCCTTTTGATTACTGCATGTGACAGAATAAGATGAGACTTGCAAGAAATAGAAAAAGCTCAAATATTCTTGAAGCTCTAAAACTATCTTAGAAAGTCTTTCTCAGGATGGTGTGTGGTCTGATTGCTTTCATTCACCAAGACAGCAGAGCTTATCAGAACTAGGAGGGTTTTGGGTCATGGAGTGGAGAATAATGTGGAGAGATGCACCTTGAAAAGTGTGTTCTGAATTTGGGTGCTAAAATATTGGAACCGTCTCAGTACAGAAATTCTAGGTTTCGCAGATAAGGAGGGAAGACTGCTGCTTCCATGAAGGCACATGATGTGTGAAGCATTTTCAAGAAGCAGGATGAAAGCAACCAAATGTATGTTACTGAGGCAGCAGCTATTAGTAAAAGCTTTTGTTAGTACTTGCTGAAAATGGAAGAGGGACTCTGTATTAGGACTTTTTTCTGTTCTGTCTGAGGAATTCGTATGTTCTATATTCAAGTGTTTTTCTTCTAGTCTAGCTCTTGCCTGCGAAGAGGGAAATCCTGTCTTAGTAAGGTATGTTCAGTTAAGAAATCGAGAAATATATCTGATCTTTAAGTGGTTTAGTCGAGCTACAACAGAAGACAAGGTATTAATTTTTGAATGAATGTATACTAAGTATTGTATTTGATATTGATAGCCTTCGATAAGGCTGAAAAGGGGAATTCATCATTAGGGCAAATCATTTACTGGAAAATAATGCTTGAGTATGTTCTTCATCTGTTAATCTCATATTATGAGTGATAGGTGTTCACTGAACGGTAATCGGCAGCTGCAAGAGTGATTGAAAACTGCAAAATGTTTGGCCAAATGCTGTACAGATAGCTCTATTTACTGCTTGCTTTTTGTCTTTTCTTTCCCTTCTGGCATTATTCCACTTCTCCTTCCCAGTGGTAGATCATGGCTTTTCTTTTCTTGAGTTGTCTTAGGTCTTTCCTCTTTTCTTTGCCTCTGTCCTCTTTTTTGTTATTTTTTTTTCCACTGTTTGTCCTCTTACCGGTTTGCTTTTCTTCCTTTCCTAACATCTTTTTATATCCATCTCTCTAACTAGCTTCCCTTCCCTCTCCCCCCCTACTTCCACACCCGTTCATCCATGCATACGTTTGCAGAACTTGGAAATGTTAGCCGTCACCTGGTATGTTTGACCAGAGAAATAACCACAAAGCTGTATGAAAAATGGGAAGCCTGTTATCCACTTATAATACTCAGGTGAGAATTGCTCTTCAGCTGTTGAAATTCCCTGCAGCTTGGTTTGTATCAGTCTCCAGTTGGTGTCTGAAATTTGAAGTTCTACCTTCCTAATCTCCAGCTGCTGGAAAGCAGTGCGAGCTGTTGCTCCAAAACCTTATCTCTGAAAACCTTTTATTTAAAATTGTCCCTGTTTCACATAGCTCTGCTCCATCATGGAAAAGAGGGCTCTTGAGGGAGTTGTTTGCTGCTCTGAGCTTCCCCAATCATTGTTTTAGCCCTTCCGATGAATAGATTCTGCCCTCCTCTGTTGCTCAGGATGTTTCCCAGCTGAAGCAGAATGAAACAGGCCAAATTGCTGCTTGTTTCATTGCTCCTAACTGAAGAGGTTGCATGCAGTCTTTCTTAAATTTGCAGTTGGTGCTTGATTTGAGTTACGGAAAGGTTTCCCAATGAGAGAAGCAAGAGACTTTTTAATAAGCAGAGTTGCAGAAGCTTTGACATGAGCCAAGGGAGTTCCCTTGGGAAGGTTTCTGCAGCAACTTTGCAGTAATTTCTCATACTGAAAAAGTCAAACCCCCTGGTATTGTGTAGAGGAAATTTGACAGAAGAGTGCCTTCACATAGTTTATACTGATGTAAGTAAATATTTCCCATGGAGATTTACAAGTTTCCTCTCATTGCTACTGTTCTGAATAAACTGAAGGTGGCCACTTCCAATGCCAGGGTTCTCCATGCGAGATGTAATGCTGTGAGCAGTGGAAGAGAGTTGTTTTCCAGGGCTGGAAAATGGGCAGCAGTTGAGATGCACGGTTACCTTTTGTGCTGTCTGCCACTTTGTTGATTCCTAATATGATCCTTTCTATATTTGGATTATATTCACTGCAGCCTCATAGCAGTTGACTTCTTAGTTACTCCTATTTGTCATTTTTCCTTAGGTTTTACTGGCCTTCTGTGTGAGGAGAATATCAACAACTGTGACCCTGATCCTTGCCACCATGGGGAATGTCAAGACGGAATTGATTCATACACGTGTATATGCAATCCTGGCTACATGGGTGCCATATGCAGTGAGCAGATAGATGAATGCCACAGCAATCCTTGCCTCCATCAAGGGCGCTGCATTGATTTGGTGAATGGCTACCAGTGCAACTGTTTGCTTGGCACTTCAGGTACGTACAGCACAAGTGGAAGAACTGGATTCTGACACAATTCAAGCATTTAATTATATCTTGTGTGTGCTCTGGTGTGTGCTAAATTTGCATGCGGAGATAAGCTCACGGTATTGAAAGTATCATTTTCATGTGACTTTTCCTTGCTGAATTTTCCTGTGTTTGTGTGGATTGCCTAATCCGCACTGGTACTGCAACTGCTCTTGGAAGAATTTACCCCCTTTTAACTTCCAAAATTCAAGCATGCAAGAAAAAAATAGGCATGCTATTCAAAATGGTTTGTTCTTTTGTTTAAACCTTTAGTACAAGTTCAGGGTCATATTCAGTCAGTACCTAGGTGACATTCCTCAATGTAACAGTGCTTTGGCATTGTCACCTGTTTTAGTTGCACCAGTGCACAGGTAATTTTGAAGCAGGTGGGGTTCTTAATTTGCCTGTTTATGGGGAATTGTTACATTTTCTTCCTTGTAAGATTTGGCCTCCTTATTCCTCTACGTTTTTTTTCAGGAGTGAACTGTGAAAATAACTTCGATGACTGTGCCAGTAACCCATGCATTCATGGGGACTGTATTGATGGCATCAATCGCTACAACTGTGCTTGCAAACCTGGATTCACAGGTAAAGTCAGCTACCTGATAGCTTTGAGTTGTTTTCAAGATAGTTATCCGGGTAGCTAAGGAAGCTGTTCTTTGCATACTGACTTGAAGGGATTCAGTTGGCATCTCAGTAAATCCTTCTAATCTTTGAATCTCAGCGTCTTGCATTACAGCAAGTTCTACCAAACAGAAAAATGGCCTAATCTGTGCTGTGAGATGCCATTCTTGTTAGGTAATTGCACCCAATTCATGGTTCTTGGTTTTATAACAAATAAACCCATGTGACTATGGTTTATTATTTACAGCTTCTTTTCAGGGACAGAGAGACTGTGGACAATATAGAGAGGTATTTGATCAGACAGCACCTTGGGCTTTGACCATGAACACTATTTCTCTTTCCATGAAAGCAAAGCATTACTCAGTGTTCTAATGGGCTGTTTTCCACTCTCCAACTGAATCACCTCCTTTTTTCAGTACTTCTCTTTCATAGTGTGGTTTGTTCTGTTTCTTTTTAAATTATAAAGAATTATGTATTACAGTAAAAGCAGGGCTGAAAGAAGAAGGTTTCATGCATGCACTTTTATCCATAGAACTGTAGATCAACATCAGGACTATTTCTGATGACTAAAACACATCTCAGCACTGTCTATAATGGACTTAATATGTTGTGAGCCATGTAGGGTAATGTGCTCATAAAATAATTGTTGTAAAGCAGTTGGTACCGTTTATAACAGTTTTCTCATCACGTTTGTTACTGTTTATTACTGAATGATTTTAATTAGAATTGATCTGAAACACATTAGAAATAACACTAAGAGGTTTCATGTGTCTTGTGCTTTTCTCTTGGCGTCTTTCTAAACTTCTGACGCTTTTTCCTCCCTTCCTTTGGCTCTGGCATGGTGGTACTCTTTAGTCCCCAGAAAAGGAAGAGGCATGATCCCGAGCCTTTTGCCTTTCAGTCCTCTTTGTCGCTGCCATACCATATTTGTTACCCTACCGGACTTCTTAATGTTTTGCTCTTAAAATAATTCAGTAATATGATGAATTGGCATATTCCAGTATTTAAAGAGCTGGCTTGCATGGGGTCTCATTACTTTGTCCTATCCTTATGTTAGAAATGCTTTCAACTTACTGCAACATTCACTTTGTTTAGCTTTCCAGCCTCACAAGATCTTATGGTCACTACTTCAAGGATCTTGCAGTCATAATCAGAGGCAGGCAAAACAGGAAACGGTGTTTTTTAGAGTCACTTTTGCGCAATAAACCACAAGAACTGTATTTACTGCAGACAGTATGGCAATATTGGTTGTTCAAAGGGTAGGTACTTTCAAAGCAGAAGAGCAGGGCTATGACAAGTGGAGCTCAAGAGGTTTGTTCCAAGCATGATACCATTGAGTGATTTTTGCCTTCCTAATGAATATTAACCAGTGATTTTTAGTGGAATTCTTGAATGGTTTGTAAATAGTTGTTGAGTGTAAGTGCTGTTTTCCAGGCACAGAAAAGTGCTGCATCTTTCAAAAATGCTTCTCTTGACTTCACTTAAAGCACGGAGGCATGCAAGCTCTGTCCTGCTGCATTGGCTTTACTGAGTTGTGTCTCAAATGTATGTTCTCATAGATGTGTAAAGCAAATATTCGTATAAGAAATACTACTTAATAAGTATTGGTTCTTTTTCTAGGCCCACGTTGTAATGTGGACATTGATGAATGTACATCCAACCCATGTCATAATGGTGGAACATGTATAAATGAAGTTAATGGCTTTCGGTGTGTATGTCCTGAAGGTTACCATCATCCTCACTGCCAGTCACAGGCAGATGGCTGTCTTAGTAATCCCTGTGTACATGGCAATTGCACACATATTACGAGTGGGTAGGTACTTATTATCACATTAAACTTACCTGCTGCCTTCTATATTTTTTTTTCCTTGCTTTGCCTGGAGTTCCATCTTGACTTGAGGTTTCTGATTTTTCTGTAGTTTCTGAGATTAAGATCCGAGACTTACCTGCTGCCCATGATGTAGTCACAGTCAGGTGTAGACCTTTAGTCACCAGCTGAAGTATGCTCTGTTTCAACATAGATTTTTCTGTCCTGCATTGTATTCTTTGCTGGTTTTGCATGGGCATGTAGTGCAGGGTGGACTGTCACCATCTAAACGGAGGGTTTGGCAATCCAAGTGAGTAGAGTGAATGCAATTAAAGTAAAGGAATGGTTCCAAAGTGAATCTGTGGGGAACAGCAGCTACCTATTCCTTCAAACTCTAAAACACTGAGCATGGAGACTCTTCTTGTTGGCTAGTGCTGTTCCTGCTACCCAAATAGTCTGTATTAAGGAACAGGCAGACAACTTTTGACACTAGGACATAGAGCAATAATTGGCTTGGAACAGTTCAAGGCTGAGATTTCGCTGTAGTCGTGCTGTTGCATGTCCAACAGTAAAAAGGGAAAGCTCTTTCTGGCTATTTTGATGGTAGAAGTTGCTTCTGAATTGAAGACCAAATGCTGATTTCAGAAACCCCAAATCCGAGCTCTTTTGGGCAATGATAAGTCTGGGAGTGCAGGGCCTGTGGTGTCAATAGGTCTGGGGAGGTAGGATTTGTGTTTGTGAAATTTCCCAACTGTACATGGAAGTAGCAGTGTCTCCCAGAGGCATGCTGCATCCTGGAAAGTGTTGTCAGCATTTGGTCAAGGAAATGATTTACCGCTGTGGGTAGATCTGTTGGGCAGGATTCAGTACTTTCCCCAGAGCTGGCAGGAAGGCTGCCTTTATTGCTAACTCAGCCTCCGTGTAAGCTTGGAAAACAAACGTTTTGGTTATTATTGTCTATCGTCTGTCACCTGCATTCATCTTTGTATGCCAATGTACACCTTATGCTCAGTGCCAGATAAAATAAATCTTGTTAGCATGACAGGGAGGGAGGCTCGTGTGTGTGTTGTGTGGCCTGAGTCCAAAGTGATTCACCAAGCCCTTGGTTCTATGTCATATGGGTGGAGCGCTGCTCTACTTCAGATTTTGAAACGTGATGGAAAATACTGCTCCTGCTCCCAGCCAGCTGTTTTCATTTGTAACCACTACTTTGTATTAAATCAGTCTAGTTATCTTTGCAACTTATTGTTCCCCTCCACTTTTCAAAATCTCTTTTTCTGTCTTTGTTTAAATGTGTTGAGAGGTCTTATCAAAGCAGAGACATACTGCTGGTTGACTGAGCACTTTGTGAAAACTGTAACAGAGGGACGTGTGGGTTTAAGGGAGGGTTTATTTTCTGTATTTTCAAAACTGTGCAGCTGGTGTAAGGATTCTAAATGAAACTTGGGATTCTCCTAAAGAGAGGGCTTCTGGTTTTCTTTCCAAAACTAATCCAGGAGAAACTGACTAGTAGAAGAGTTATTTCAGAATGCTCTAAAATTGCTGCTGGTTTTGCCTTTAAAGGTACAAGTGTGTCTGCGATCCAGGCTGGATAGGAGATTACTGTTCTACAGAAGGGAATGAATGTAAATCAAACCCATGTCAGAATGGAGGAACTTGTGAAGATCTACTGAATGGATACAGATGTGCCTGTAGGAAAGGATTCAAAGGTGAAAATGCAGAGAGAAGTTTCTGTTCTCTTCTTCCTTTCCACTTCATTGCACCCTTAGTGCCATTTTAATCTTATCATTAAACTTCCTGGAAATATGACTGGAGGGGAAATGCCATGGCTGTATGGACTTAAATTACAGTCAGTTCATGTAGACATGATGCAGTGGTGTAGTACTTAGGAAGACTATATCTAAGTCTTGTTAGGACTTACTAAGAAATGTCCCATTGGCAGCTCAGCTTATTTTTTTTTCTAAGAAAGTTATACTGAGCTATATCAATGTACTGAGAATTGAAGGGGCATTCAACTCGGAATTACTGTGGCTGCTGTCTGCTTGTTCCCATTGAGCCCATGAAGAGTATCCTGATCTCCTTTTCCTTCTGCTGAAATTTTTCAAATATGGAAATGTTGTCCACTGCTGTGTAGGATAATCCTGCAAGTTACAGTCTCTTACGTGTTCTTCCAAGAAGCACTAAGCTCTTAGCAGCATACTCTCCTGGTTTTTCCCCTTCTGCTCTCCAGGTGTGAACTGCCAGGTAGTGGTTGCTCCTTGTTCCCCTGATCCTTGTGAGAACTCGGGAATTTGCCAAGAATCTCCTGACTCTGAAGGCTACACCTGCCAGTGTGCCCCTGGCTGGGAAGGTAATGTGGATGGGGAACAAACTGTACTTTCAACAGTGAGCTGTGTTGGCATTCAGCCTTTTGACCATTTCCTTATGAAGGGTCTTACTTCTGGACTCTCCATGTTTCAGGGGAAAGATGCACAGTGGATATTGATGAATGTCTCTCCAAGCCCTGCAAAAATCATGCTCTGTGCCATAATATTCAAGGCAGTTACCTGTGTGAATGTCGGCCAGGCTTTACTGGAGGAGACTGTGACAGTAACATCGATGACTGCCTTTCAAGTGAGTATCAGTAGATTGTTCTGTGTTTTCCAGTTCTTTCTAGAAATAATTTTGCTGCACTATTGATGGCTGCTATTTGACAGATACTGTGAAAGATCTTTTATAATCTCTTACCAGAAAGAAAAAAAAGCCCCAAACCTTAGCTTTGTTAAGACTTGCACATTTGAGGCAGTCAAAATCAATCATGTTCAGCTGCTAAGAAATGGACTGCAGTGTTCTGATTGATAGTAGGAGTTGTTCCCAGATTCTTAATTTGAAAAGGTTCTCAGCATTTACATACTTTAACAAGGAACACTATTAAATGAAGAATTATATTTGCCTGAAATTTCAATACACCAAGTTAAAGTAGTACTGCAGGGTTTTCCTGTTAAGGTACGTTAAGCTTGATCGAGGTGTGGTGGGAATCTGGGGTATAGCAGTCTTTCCTGAAATGTCTCTGTCTGACATTAATATTCTGGAAAGAGTGGGTCCTGTTGCTGTTCCGGTTAATCCATATTTGAAAGCAAATTAAGCAGCAGGAAGGCACTCTGTTCCAGAATAGGTATCAGTTACAGGAGGATAGCCCATGCACTGATGAGTACTGTAATTGTATAAATTACAAGAAAGCAAATGTTCATTTCATGCCCTTGATGCTGCTCTTTACAAGGGAAACCAAATGAATAGCAACCTCTTTTTTTTGCTGAGCATATTCTGTATCATCATCAGATGAAATCAGAGTCTCCTGAGAAGTGTCATGTGTTTAAAAGTTCACCTGTTACTATTTGAAAAGTGCTTTATCAAACCTTAGAGGAGTTCACAATGTAATAATTTTTTAATTGTCTGGATCTCTGAAAGAACCAGCCAACCAGCCAACCAAAAAGAAACAAATCCAAACCTCTATTTCTTACTAGCTTTTTTCAATTACCAAACCGAAGTCTTTCAAATGTTTGTCTTTCTCCTGAAGAACTGGAAAAGTCTCTCTCCATTCTTAAGTGTTCTGGGAGCTGTGAGATTCGTCCTGTGTTGTCTGTTAGGCAGCACACCCATCAGGTTGAAGAATTTCAAATTACTGCTACAGCTGATTCCATTTAGTGTAACAAAAACCTTCCATGGCTTGAGCCAAATGCCTTTAATCTATGAAGCAAACAAACCCTCCAACAAGAAGAACTTACTCAAACATTGTTACTCGAGTCTCCTTTTTCTGTCAGTAAACGTGTGGCACAGAAAATAAACATGCAGCTTTCAGCTTCAGTCATAAATGGCTGGCTGCCATAGACACAACATTTTATAGCTGACAGGGGTCTCACTTCCAGCGTGCTTTTTCTCTGCAGTAGTCAGATGACCTTTAACTGCATGCAGGTGTGTCTTATAACACAACTTTTTACCATGTGAGCGTATTTGTCAGTCAATAAATGAGCTGTAATTACCTTTAACATCTGTTTTTTTCATTTACCACAAACAGAATAATTTTTGTACTTATGTCAAACTGCAAATTTTTGGTGGAGTCTATTTGCCTCTAAAAGTTTGTGTTTTAGAAGTACTTAAAGATAGTCATAGATCCAAAAATCCAGCTCCGTAACCTTTTTTTCATCTCTCTTCCTGTCTCCCCTTTTCTTCTCACCTTCTAGTTTCCATGCCTGCCTTCATTTCCATAGACATTTGGTCTAGGGAATGCAGAGCAGAAAAGGAAACTGGCTTCAGAAGCAGTATCTGACATGATAATGTAGGTCTTAAATCCAAAAGTGGAAGGAGTACAGGAGAAAGAAATTACTGAATGGCAGAGGTCTTCCAGGCAGTACTTGTGGAAGTAGAGGGAATACAGTAGTAAGGGCCAGCTTAGACCAAAAAATGGTGATATGCAAGCAGCGAGGTCATGGTAGTGATAAAATGTCAAGAAATGCAGAGGTGAGAAGAATCCAGGTTGTGTATGAATTTGTGAGCTTTGCTGCCAGCCTTTCTCCAGTTAGCCTTTGACACTGGGAAAAATACCAAGTGCTCAGTAACATGCAAGTGCTCATATATATAATAATTTACACATACACATTTGATTTGACCGGACTACTTTCATACTTAAATTGAAGCACACAAATTCTTGTGTGTGTTGAGCAGTGTCTGGAAGAGGGAGAACAGTCCTCTTATGAATAAGACTTGATAAGGAAGAAGAAACAGTTGTTGTTTGTATTGTCTTTCTCAGTTACACATTTATTGAAAAAGTGGAGTTTGAATTTTAAATCAAGAGACTTTAGTTTGGTTTTGTTAGTTTTGGCTGAACAAATCCCAGCCGAGAAATCTCTAGGCTCTGAAGCCTGGCTCTGATCTGAGCCTTCTTGTGAGTTTATTGATAATGCTTTGCAATTATTTCTTCCATAAAGTGCCTCAGAAAAACTAGTCAGTAGTCTGTCACACTCTGGGCTGTTTGATACTTTTTTTCCTCAAAGCTTCTACGTCAGGCCTGGCATTTGACCGTTACCCATTTTAACACTTCCTGTAATGCTTTTGTCTCAGATCCCTGCCAAAACGGAGCTTCATGTGTGGATGGGATAAACTCTTTCTCGTGTATCTGCCTGCCTGGATTCCACGGAGATAAATGTCAAACAGATACCAATGAGTGTCTGAGCGAGCCATGCCGGAATGGAGGCACGTGCACCCACTATGTCAACAGCTACACCTGCAAGTGTCAGCCTGGGTTTGAGGGGACCAACTGCGAGAACAACATCGATGAATGCACTGAGAGGTGAGAGAACTTCCCTGTGCGGCTGCTCTCAGGGAGCCACATAATGTGCGTTCATGGCTTGAAGTCAGTCCTACTCAGAAGCCGTTTTCAATGATGAGGATCTGTTTTTCTGCCTTTTGTCACTGAGACCTGCTTGTGATTCATGCAAGGCAAACTCGTTTGCTTTGTGCAGGATGCTGAAAGTCAGTTGCCTGTCAAAGTCGGTCTTCGGTTTGCATGACTAGTTAGAAGCTTAGTTCTATTACGGGAGGAATGTGACAGCGTTTTACAAATGTTAAGACACTGCAGATGCTAGTGTATTAAAACATAAATTATTTATATTTTTATAAGACCATTATTATATAGGATGAGGAAATAATTTGTTGGTTGCGAACAGTTACTGTGTTGAGAAAGCTGCAAAAATGGAAGTGATGGCCAACTCTCAGGCAGGAAAAATAAATTATCCCTGAGTTGAATTATTGACTGCAAACAATATGAAGAAGCGACCAGGAGGAACACTAAATCCACAGATTCTGTACTGGAACGGTTTAATCATCAGCAGTCTTCTAATGCTTACAAATTGTATGTGGTTTAGCAGTGTTGAGGTTGTCCCAAAGTGGGGGGAGGTGTGGAACTGAGTTAAAATGCTCGACAGCTGGTCCTTATATAAATGGTTCAGTTGGTAGTTTTAAAAGCTTTTTGATAGTTAACTTTGTGTGTCCATCATCTTCCTGCATATTTATTTCAAGCTTTGTTAGGACTGATGTAACTAACTTCAGATTCTCAAATGGAAAGAATTTTTAATAAATCTTGAGGTAGTTAAAAAAACCCAATTAAATAAGTGGTCTGTTCTAGTCTAGTTACCAGAAAAAAAAAAAAAAAAAAAAACAAAACAAAACAAAAACGGATGTGTCAATGCAGAGCTCTTGGTAGTGTCATCAATTTTATGCACACAAAGAAAAGATCTTTCTCTACCTTTTATAAAATTGAGTTTGTCGGGGAGCAAGTATTTTAACAACTTTTGCCTAAGAAACGGATTGTGTTAGTGATGAGGGTGTGTTTATTTTGCACAACAGTTGTTTAATCGAGTGAAATATGTTGGGTGTTTAGCACAACGCCTGGTTCTTCCTTGAGGTGCATCCTGATTTTGGTTTTGTTATCAGTCAGGACAGAAACCAGTCTTGCAGGTGTGAATGAAGGATGTAGCAATTTTCAATGCTCTGCCAAGCTAAACCAGTCACACCTTCCCAACCAAGATTTCCTGAGCTATATTTAAGAGCGTCATGATGGTTGGCTAATTTGAATTGTCATTTGTCTGATGTGAGAAGCTGCCTATAAGGGAGCGACATCTTCTTTTGGAGATGGGTACATGATTTCAGTGAGACACATCAAGTGATTGACAGTTCCTCCATCTTCTCTTCCCTGTTTTGCTGTGAACGTAAAGAGTATTCCCTGCTCCCTGTAAAACAGAGGTCAGCCCACAAGGTAGAGGAATGTCTCTCATGAATAGGTTAATGCTGACATCTCAACCATAACCACAGTCAGAATTTAGATACTCAAAGCTTGCAGTGGAAGTTCAAGGAGGTGAGTCAGTAGCTTCTCCCATGGAAGTACCCGTTGACAGTGAACAAGACAGATAACAAGCATGAATTTGTTTTGTGTACTTTATCAAACTGATTATCTTGAGTCTGATCTAGGGTTATTTTCAGAGGAGCAGGAGTTTCCTGGCAGACATTTCTTTAGAAGGAAAAAGGAGGCAATTTTGCATGAGGCATCACTTAAAACTTTCCCAGTCGCTTCTCCATAAGACACCTAATCTGGCAGAATTTCTTATGAGGAGAAGATTGGGGCAGGGGGAATATTTTCTTTGATCTGAATTCTGCCAGGGCATGTATGAGTAGTTTTACAGATCAAGGTTCTCATGAGAAAAGGAAAGAATTTAGCAATACCAATACTTTCACATGGTTTCAATGAAGAACATGCTTGTGTTTTGCATGTTATACAAACTTTTTCCTTGAGAAAACATACCTTTTAGTCCTTTGAAGCTTAAAAAAAAAGGCAAATTGTTTTGTCTCTCATAATTTGTAATACATTTGTAATAAAATTTGTATAAAATTTATCAGTTTGAGCAAGCCACACGCCTGCCTGGTACTCTACATTTTGTGGTCACGTTGCAGCTGGGAAGATTTCATTAAATAAGTTAACTCCATCACTAATGACTCATTGAAACCCTGCTTTACTTTCTTTGCCTGCCAAGGTGAAAAACAATGAGATGGAGTCTCCTTGAATTGCTGTTAAACTGATTTATGCTTCTTTAGCAGGAACTTGATGGTGGTCAGAAGGTCCTGTAATCTGTTTTTCTCTCTTATTCCAGTAATATTTGTGTGCTGTTTTGGCTGTGAGCTAATTGCATTTTGTCTCAGCTTACCTTCACTCCCACTCTCTTGCAGCTCCTGTTTCAATGGAGGTACTTGTGTGGATGGGATCAATTCCTTTACCTGCCAGTGTCCTGTGGGATTTACAGGACCCTTCTGCCTGACAGAAATTAATGAGTGTGATTCACATCCTTGCTTGAACAGAGGCTCTTGTGTGGACAGCCTGGGCACATACCGATGTATATGTCCTTTGGGTTATACTGGGAAGAACTGTCAGGTGGGTGACATTTTCTTGCCTGTTTTGCACAGTGCACTGTTGTTCAAACTGTCCAGCAGCAGAAGTGACGAGGTTAGATGTGAGGTACCAAATGACACAGAGCTTCAGCTCTGGTGAGAGCTGGTTGGCCCATTGGCCCCAGGAAGAGTAAGTCCAACACCTGTGAGAGAGCAGGTGCCCCCATTCAAAACTGGAAATCAGAAGTGTCTATTTGCAAGGAATAGAAAAATGGTTTTTATGAGGACAAGCGTCATTGGAACTTTCTGGATTGGTTTTCTTAAATGAAAAACAGTTGTTAGCTTTGCAGATGGCTGCATTGCGTTTGAAGCATAAAATTGTCCTGATTGAAGGCAGAATCCTGTATTAAAAAAACCCAGCAAACTTATACAAAACAAAAGGCTGATTAGCAGGACCTTGATTTAACTGGTTTATTTTTTTCAGGCAGATGTAGTTATTCTGGGTTGATTGTAGGTTATTTTTGTTTCCATAAGAAGCCAGAAAATGTTTTGGGGCAGTAAGTGACATGATTGTCCTGTTCCTTATTAAAAAGCTCTAGCCTTCCTTGCTGGACTTAACTTCAGGCAATTTACAGTTTTCTGCGGCTGAGCATTAGCGCTGCAAGCCCATACTGTAAATGACTGACTAGTGCCTATTAAAAACTTAAAACTTGGCGTATCACAGTGGAAACAGAATGCTGATTTTTTTTTTTTTTTTTTTTAAATTGGGGGTTTTTTTTTTTTCCCTTTAGAATAATGGGAATTATTATTATTATGCTTATCAAAACAGCAAGAATGATTTGAGACTCTTTCTAGCTTTGGAACGGTAAACATGGTATGGGCTTCCTTCATAAGCAGTCTGAGCACTGCCATTTAAAAAAAATAAAATCGTAAGTTTCTTAAACTACTGGAAAACACTACAGTTACGTAAGAATTTTGCAAGTGTCTTTCGTGCCAATATGTCTTTGTAAAGCAGTGGGTGTTAGAAGAACCATTTTAGTGGTAGTGGGGGAGGTGTTTTTCCCAGTAGTGCGTTGCTACACATTAAACTGTCAGGTTGGCTTCTAAGTATTGCTAATGGAGGAAGCAAATGCAAAGTAATGAAGTGATATAAAAAAGCAACCCCTCTGCTACCCTAATTATGCATTCTGGGCACACGACTTAAACCTCATTGGGAGAATTAGCATTGAGAGGGGTCATAAAGTACTGTGAAATTCAGTAGTTCCTCTTCTGTTACGTTTGCTTTGTTTTTACTTGAGGATTATGTTCCTGTCCCCAAATTAAATGTTCTGGATTCTCAGAAAGTCTGCTTTACGTTCGGAGAAGCTTGATCATAACATACTACCCATTTTATACAAGGAATCAGAACTTTCTAGATTCATAAATACTGCTCAAAGCTGTATTGGGAAGATTTATAGATTATGGCTACACTGTAGTTCTTGTCTTAGTAGTAAACTGGCTTGACCTAATTAGCAAAGCTAAATAAGCAGAACAAAATCAGACAATGATTCATAAGTTACAGAATTTGCATGTAAAACAGCTACTCATTACAAATGCAGAAGCAAGAGGTGCAGTGTTTTTCTTCTTCACGCTCAACTACATGTGATAAAACTTAATTCCAAGTTTCTTTTGGGTTGCCTGTGAAAGCACAGATTTTTCTACTTCAATCTTTGTGAAGAGACAGTTTGCATCTGAAAAGTAGAACTTTCTGCAATTGAAACGACATTTCACAGCCAAAATTCAGTACTACTCACTTAAAAAACCTCATCCTTCCCTTAAGTCAGCTTCAAATCAATCAAATAATTGTATTACTTTGAAGACTAGGTGTTCAGAAAGGAAATGATGGTTAGTGGCTGGTTTACATTCGGTCACACAGTTATTTTTGGTCCTTGCCACTTTCATACGGGGATTTATTGAGTTTTAGTCTCTGTGTTTGGAAACCTTGTTTTTATGTAAGGGAATCGAGATAAGCAGTGTATTTTGGCCTCATCTTCAGTTCAGAAACAATTGTGGGGTGTCAACTGAATCTCAGAAGCCAGGAAAATTCAGAAAGAACATGAAGCAAATGGGGCCTAAAGCAGGTATAGTGAGCTAGTGACCAAAAGCAAAGATCAAAATGTGAAACACACCTGTCATCCAGTGAAGATGGGAGGAGTGTTTGGGAAAAGAAGGGGCACCTGTTACTTTTGGTAGCTGGAAGACTCCTACTAATGTGGAACTAGAAGCCTTGTCTGAGATAAAACAGAATTTCCTCAAACCCATCCAGCCAAAGATACCTCTGCATAGCAAGGTGTGAGGATCAGTTTACTCTTGAAATGTTGCTGCCATTTGGGCTTTACTTCTCTGTATGTTTGCTCTTTCCTAGGCATATGAGCTCTTGAGACTGTCAGTGAAACCCCTGGCTTAGACTTGCAAAGTACTGTCCCTTTTTTTTCCAGTGCCACATGGAACCTGTTTTGCAAAGCCTAGCTTCCTTTCTTTGCTTCTTGAACTTGTACTCTGAGTAGTGTTCTCTACGGCTCTTGCCATATGTCATGTTGTGATTATTTCTCTCCAGGCACTTATGGATCTGTGCAGCAAGTCTCCCTGTAAGAATAAAGGGACGTGTGTCCAGAGTGGAGCCCAGACTCGATGTGTCTGCCCATCTGGCTGGACTGGTGCTTACTGCGATGTGCCCAATGTCTCATGTCAAGTGGCAGCTTCACAAAGAGGTAAATAAGCATCCTCTGTGCTTTAACTAAAAACATTTCCACATACATCATTAATCTGTGTCTCCTTTCCTCATACACCTGTGATCACAGCATTCAATGGAAATCCCAGAGAGCTTTGCCTATAGGTGTTGGATCATGATCACTTCTAAACTAAAAATCTCTCTGCAAGGCCATATTTGGGAGTCAAGGCTTTCTTGATTCTCCCTGACATAAGCTAGCTTCTACCGTAAAAATATTAGAAAAGAATAATTAAATATTTTATGAAGTCTCCAAGTTGCAGTAATACTGTTTCACATAGACTACCTTTTTGGAAAATACATTGGCTATTTATGCCTTTCTGCTAAATCCCCAGCAGGCCAGGTTTAAGACACACTGTCCTTGTACAGGAAAGGCATCTTGTAACTCATGATCTTTTTAAGTATTTTCTCAGAGAATACTGTCTACTAAGTCACACTATTTAGTTATATAGGTAATATAGCTCCCCAAAGTAGTGTTTTCCTGCTTCAGATGATGCACATGTAAAAGATTTGGGGGTTTAAGTTAATTTCTTCCTGGAAGGGTGGCTTGTAGCCCAGGCTGATGGAGAACATTGTGACATTTTCAGTCCAGGAAATCCAAACAAGCAGATTCAGTATCAAAGGAGAAGTGTGTCGAGCTCCCATGCCCTGTCCCAACATTGTTGAGCTTGTGTACTGCAACAGCAGTATTTCAGATGTGTATTCACCAGCCCATGGTAAAATAATACAGCAACACAAATAGTTCATGCCAGTGTTGATGCTGATGATCGAAAGGGGACAGAACAGTGACTTCATTTGAAAGTTTGCTGTGGTTCTGACCCAGTGTGATTTAAAGAGTAACGCTGCAATTTTTGAGTTTCAACTTCTCTGTCAGTTGCGTCTAGTGCTATTCATTCTGGGCTGAGCTACTAACACTGGAGTGCTAGCACCAAGTGTGTTTTACGTGTTTGCTCACTGTGTTTCACTTGGTTTCAGGAGTCACGGTGGACCAGTTATGCCAGCACTTTGGTCATTGCCTCAATGCCGGGAACTCTCACCGCTGTCAGTGCCAGGTGGGCTACACTGGCAGTTACTGTGAGGTGCAGCTGGACGAGTGTGACTCCAGCCCCTGCCAGAACGGTGCTACCTGCAGGGATCACCTGGCTGGATACCAGTGCGAGGTAACGCACAGTGGCTTAGTAGGAAGGGGTCTAAATATTTCAAGCATTGTAATGCAAAGGAATCAAAATAAAACAGAAACACATGCAAGTGGTAGAGTAGCTTCAAAGAGGGAACAAAAACAACCTGCAGCTGGGAAGAAGTTTGTATCTCTGGCAATGCTCCTGAGAGGCTTTTAAGACTGAATTAGAGGTGTGAGTGTAAGGACATACATATGGTTGATGACCATTTGAACTCCTTGCCTCTTTGGAGACAAAGTTCTTATCTTGAAACATTTTTTTGCTTGAAGTGTGGTTTATATTGAAATAGATGTAGAATTCATTAAAGCAATGCTGTGTTCTCCCTATTAGATGGCTAAGTATCCTTTGCCTCTCAGGGTGGGAGATGCCTCCACGCGTTTCACTGCAGAGAGCAGAGAAGACCACAAGATGATGTTTTATCAACCTTCCTAAGTTTTTCAGAATGGTAAAACACCTTGGAAGCTCATGCCCAAGAGAGGATGAGTTTTATGTAAACCTTAAGTCAAAACTCCTAAGCCAGTCTCAGTGCTAAAGGGCATCAGGATTTCATCTCTATATTTTGAAGGAGCAGTCACTAAAAGTCAGAAGGCAGTGTGTTGTTGAGTAGTCCCACAGTTAAGTTGTGTGCTTAAGCTGGCTGGTTGAGCAGCCCTTGAAATCGCTTCAGTTGTATAGCTACAAGGGCAGCCATAATCTGTCCCACTGAGGGTTTGTTTTGTCTGTGTGAGCCTTTCTCAGATGTCTACTACTGTATCTGTTAAGAGAAGATTATTCACACTTCTTTTTATACTGGCAGTGTGTGCCTGGATACCAGGGTGTCAACTGCGAATATGAAGTGGATGAGTGCCAGTTCCAGCCCTGCCAGAATGGAGGAACATGTATAGATCTCGTCAATCATTTCAAGTGCTCCTGTCCACCAGGAACTCGGGGTATGGAGCTCAGCAATTAAGTGAACATTACAAGAGGGAATTTTCCCTTCTGACTGCTGGTTTTATGACACAGGGTCTAAAGGGAACGCATTATTTTCTTTGAAGAATGTTCCCAAAGTGCACTGATTCCCTTGAGATACATACTTTTTCTTTTAAAAATAAATGCTACTTTTTTTTTCTTTTAAAGGATATGACAGCGTCCTTTGGGAATGTATGGTCTGTCTTTGGCAATGGGGATGGATTAGATTACTGTTAAGGTCTCTCCCAGCATTATCTGTTTTGATACAGCAAACCCAAGGTTTCTTTTTATCTAAGATGCTATGAAATAGACAGAAAACATGCTTAGTTTTTTGCTTAATTTCCAGTGTCCTTTACATGTTCCAGTTTTGCCTCTGCATTGTCTGTCCTGGCATCTTTTGGGTAAAAGAAGTTCAGTGTCTCTAGGCTAGCTTAAACTATTTCAGCAAATGTGTGCTCTTTTATTAAAAGCTCTTTCTTTTTTTTTTTAAAAAAAGAAGTTAACAGTTAGATAATGGCGGCTTTCAGTAAGCATGATTCCACAGCCTGGTTGATGTTGTGTTTCTTGAAACCTAAGCTTCCATTTCCCTGTTATATCTGACCTGGCAGCCCTGACTTCTACCTTTGAAAATTCAGGATCATACATTTTAACCCATCAGTGAATGGTTTCTCACTTGACTTTCTTCCTTAAGTTTATATCTGTAGTCAGTTAAAGATTTTTCATTCCTCCAACCATTTTCTTTCTGAATGTGGGCAAAATCTCCAGATTTGTGTCAGGGAGAACTAAATTCTTGGGTCATGAAGTAAATTTAAGTAAAATTTTAAAATAATCAAATACATTTTCCTCTTGCCTATGCGTATTACCAGTTCATTCATTTTAGTGTGGCTGTCAGCTACTACTGTCAGCTGTCATCCCAGTCTGGATAAGTGTTTATTTCATTGTAAATCTTTGCAAGTTGTTACTTCTTATGCATCTACAACAATATATTTATGTACCAATTTCTGCATTGCCAGAATTTCTGTGTTATACTAAAACATCCATCCTCTTTTTAGAGATTCTTAATGTACTGCTATTAATTTTCCAATCGTTATTTGTTGAGATAAATTTCTTTTTGGATGTGACAGTCTTTTTATTTTTGTAAATGAAAGTAGTTAGAAAAGACTGATATAATTGCTTACGATATCTAGACTTAACTTTTGTCCCTGGCCCAGTTTGAAACGAATACTTTACTGATGCCAGTGTAAGCATCCTTCATGTTTAGGTGAATGGCTGGGCTTGCTCTGGATGAATCGGCTGTATTAAGGGACAAAGCTCCTTGCTCAGCCCAGCCCTCCCTGTCCCCTTTTATCCATTATGCTGTGTGCTGAAGGCAGAACCAGAGCCCAGACAGTCTCTTGAAAGGGAACCCTGTAGGGAGAGGGAGAAACTGCCATCCCCAGCGGGTGCTGAGAGCTTACTGGAGGTCCCCAGAAGTCAAACAGCAGGACTGGCACGCTGGCTAGGAGTCTGTGTTTTATCGCAGTTGCTTTTCTCTTGGCTTGTTGTGGCTTGTTTTAATGATGTCTCTACAAATGTTCTTTGCTGAGTTGCCGGGGTACCACCAAATTAAATGGATGGTGGGGAGGCTGGCAGCCTTGCAAGGGCAGCGCAGGGCTCCCTGTTCAGGCGCAGGGCTAAATCGAGTGCATCTTTTTTTGTTTTGGTTTTGTGTTTTTAATTAGGCCCTTAAATTAAGTCAAGCGTGAAAGCTGCTAAATACCAGTATGACCTACCATTGAGAAGAAGCTGGATCTAAACCACATTGCTCCCTAGGCCTGATCTGAGGCTGGCTGAGCGTGTGGGGTATGGGTTGCTTCAGTCTGGGATCTTTACCTGTTTACATCTGGGGCTGTGTGTGAAGCAGTCTTAAAACTTGATGAGCAGTGTAGGAAATAAAGCCGTGACACCGTATCCTCAAACTGTTACTTTTTACTGTCTTGACAGGCCGTTTCTGCGAGGAGAACGTCGATGACTGTGTGTCGGAGTCAGGAGGCCCCCGCTGCTTTAACGGAGGGCAGTGCATTGACCAGATTGGGGGCTACAGCTGTATTTGTCTCCCAGGCTTTGCAGGCGAGCGATGCGAGGGAGATATCAACGAATGCCTCTCTAATCCTTGTAACCCTCGTGGAAGTCTGGACTGTGTTCAACTGATCAATGATTATACATGCATCTGTCGTAGTGCTTTTACTGGTGAGTTAGTTGTAAACATGCTTCCAATTTCAGAGTAATGTCTTGAAAAATGGTCATTCTTTCCCTTTCTGGCAGTCGCGTTATCTAGTCATTTCCCTTTACAAAACCTAATTGTTTCCCTACACCACGTCTCAGTTTTTAAACCAGTCTTTCTTTTAAACCGTCTAAGAAATTTGGCTTCCAGAGCTGTCTCAAACAAAGGAGTCTCCTGAGATGCTTGGCTGCCAGGATTTTTTTCCTGTGATACTTCTCTCTCCTTCATAATTTCACATTTCTAATATTGGAAGTGTAACTGTTCACGTGTCAGCTTCTCCATGGCTTTTCCTTTTGCAAAGCAGCATGTGAATTTTTTTCTATAAATCAGTGTCATGGTATCTATAATTAGCTCTTCTTTTGGCCTCTTTTTCTACTCCCTGCTCCTCCCTGCTCCCTTTCTTGGCTATTATGATCAGGATGGAATACTCTATGCACATACAGACTGTACATTCATAGCTTAGTGATGTGATCCTTCCACAATCCAGCATTGAATCACAACTTTGCAAGAATTTCACACTGCGTAGACTTATTTCTCACTCTCTCTAGATCTCATCTTTGTTAGTATTGCTGCTATTCTGCTTTCTGCCTCCCACTGGGCATAAGTTTGGGCTAATAGTCTCCAGATGCGTCTTAACTTTCAGCTTTCCAGTTTCCATGTCAGTTTAACTTCTTACATATTCAGTTTTCCTCCATTAAAATCTTTCACTTTCCATGCTTACCAGTGACCTTCTCTGCGTGCTTTACCACTAGTTTTTACTCTTTTTTTTTGTTGTTGTTAAAATATAAAGATGCTGTGATTTTCCACTAGACTTGTGATTGTCAGATGCAAAGAAATGCATCTGAAGAATTCATGTAGTAGTTTTTGAATGTATTACCTAGACTTGGCAAAATAAGTTCCTAAAAGAGTGACATATGAGGGAAGCGGAGCCAGGCTAACTAGTGGAACGCTGGTGCAGATCATCAGTTAGATTTATATTTAAGCCCATCTGTTAATCTTGCTTTTATGAATTAAGCTGCGTGTCAATTCTGGCTCTCGTGGCAGAGGTACTGGATGTTGCAACGTGGGGAGTGCAGACCTGTCAGGGACAGAGAGAGCTGCTGCGTCTCGGACCTGAAATCTGTCTGGATATGTTAGGCTCAGAGGGGGAGCATGCTGCTTCCTCTAGCTGTTCGTCTTCTGCACATTCCACATTGACCTTCTGCCTGGGAGGCGATGGGGTGGCTTTGCTGTGGTTTGTGACTGATGGGATGCCAGGACTTCGTGGGCTGTCCTGCCCTGTCTGCTCCTGTCTGCAAGCAGTCAGTCTTGGCTACGTATGTGTGGAGGCTTCTATTAACTTTTTCCTTGGGGGCCCAAGTCATGCTTAGGTCATCCTCATCTTTTTAAAGCCTGGTGTCAGAGTTGGAGAGCTGCTGCAAATGCTACTCAGTGCAATGAAACCTCTCTGTCTAGCTGATCAGTCTGAAGAGAATCCGCTTGCTGTTCCTATTCACTTGTGTTGCATCTGGTCCCAAGGGTTGTTCGTTCATGCTTAGAGCGTGTTTTATGTTTGCAGTCATTAAACATCTCCCAGAAAGTAAAGAAGTCTTAGGAACCCTCAGACTGGTGGTGTCGTACATTCAGCCTCTGTGCCTTGGGGTTGACAGCAGCGATTTCTGTCTTTATGCTGGGTCACATATATTATTGAGGAGGTAGACAAGGTGGGCTCTCTCCAAATACCCTTTGTGGACCCTAGGGTTCTGCCTTCCTCTACTGCTACTTAAGCAGCTGCTTAAAAAGATGTGTTATCCTAAGATAATATGTTATCTGCCCTACCTGTTCTGAGAGAAAGGTCTCACTGGAGTGTTTGACTCGTTGGCTGTTCAATGGAGTGTTTTGCTTTGTGATGGCTTTTTTATAATGACACACACACATTTCTCTGCTGCCTTCTCCCTGTGTGTCTACATTTCAGGTCGTCACTGCGAGAGTGTAATAGATGTGTGTCCCCGGAAGCCTTGTCAGAACGGAGGTACCTGTGCCGTTGCCAGCAATATGCCGGATGGCTTCATCTGCCAGTGTCCTCCGGTAAGCACCCCACCCTGAAACTGAATTGCCAGCCTCAGCTGTAGAGTTCTCTGGCTACAGTCTCATTAGTTTCACTGGTCCACAGTAGGTGAAGACTGTCCTTTCTGTACTACTTGCAAAGCTGTGTCCTTGGACAATTTTTACCCAGATCTCCTTTAGTTATCTACTTAGTTGGGAAGCCCAGGACTTCCAGGTGCCCTATGAGAGTGGTGCTGCCTGTTGTTACCCCAACGGATTCTGCTGTTGAGGCAGGATAGCTGGCTTCTCTGTCTTAAACCTACAGTTGAATTTTGACAATTCTGTTTGCTACCCTGTGTTCTCTGTGTTTACGGCAAGATTCCTCTTGTTCATGGTTCTTCTAAGTCCATTTCTAAATATAGCAGAGCCTTGTGAGTTCCTAGTTTATCCCTGGGACTAGGTCCAGAAGATTGTGGCTCCTACAGTGAGGCTAGAGGAATTATGGGGGAGAAAGTGTTTGCAGGTGACACTTTGCCTCCAGCGCTCAGAGCCTTAAAGAATAATTTTGTGAGCCTGGTTGTTTTGCTTTTTTTTGTTTGTTTGTTTGTTTTTTTGTTTTTTCCCTGTAGGGTTATTCTGGAGCAAAATGTGAGTTCAGCAGCCACAGCACTTGTGGACAAGTGAAATGCAAGAAGGGGGAGCAGTGCATCCACACATCTTCTGGTCCACGGTGCTATTGCCCCAAGCTCTCTGTGGGAGAGGAATGCCAGACAAACACGGGTTGTGCCAGTGCCCCCTGCCAGAATGGTGGAAGCTGCCGCCCTCATTCTCAGCCTCCTTACTATTATTGTCAGTGCCCTGTTAACACCCAAGGCAACCAGTGTGAACAGCCTGTAACTTTCAGCCCAGAGCCCCGAGGATGTTTGGATTCCCAGTGTGCGGAGAAAGCAAAAGATGGCTATTGTGATGAAGACTGCAACACTCATGCCTGCCAGTGGGATGGAGGTGACTGCTCCCTGACAATGGAAGATCCTTGGGCCAACTGCTCCTCGTCGTTGCGCTGCTGGTTGCTTTTCAATGGACAGTGTGACGAGTTCTGCAACACACCCGAGTGCCTGTTTGACAACTTCGAATGTCAGCTAAATAGCAAAACATGCAAGTAAGGCTCGATCCTGAGAACGGTTTCTTTGTGCCACTAATACACCTCCTGCTAAGCACTTTCAGTAATTGGTACGCTTCATGCCTGCTGCTCACATCTCTTGCGTTGTTTCTGCTGCTGGTCTTTGTTCTTCCTGAAAGTTTCATCTATATTTTGAAAGAAGTTCTGGAATTTGGATGCTATGGATTAAGTTGGTAATGTGAGCAATACCAACTTGATAGATGTGCTTTCTGTGGAAATTTAAATAGGAGACATTTCACCTTGTACTAGCTTTTAATGGTATTGCTTCCTATCCTGAATTTCACTCCATACCAGCAATACCTATATTTTTATCCCAGCTGTATTTGCTACCACTGAATGTGTTTTCCAGCTTGTTTGTTATGGAACTTCTTTCTCTTCGGTTATCTGTGGTAAGTGCTACAGCTTTGTTTTGATGATTCTCCCTTGATGATGCAGGAGGTGTTACAGCTTGATATTAGTAAACAGTTCTCTTCCACTAGTACCAGAACCAAACCACTTGTTCTTGGGGTGTTCTGTGCTTCCTATCCACCCTGCCAGGTTTTATTTCTTCTCCTTAAATACTGAATGTGAGTGTTACTTTACTTGAAATGATTATGAAGAGTGTAAGGCCTTGGCCCCTAGACTGCAGGTGTACTGTACGGCATGAGTGTGTCCTGTATGCTGCCTGTAACCCTTTTGCTGTTCTAGGTATGACAAGTACTGTGCAGATCACTACGCAGATGGCCGCTGTGACCAGGGTTGTAATAGCGAGGAGTGTGGCTGGGACGGTCTAGACTGTGCTGGTGACAAAGCTGAGAAGCTGGCAGAAGGGACCCTGATCATTGTGGTCTTGATGCCCCCTGATGAGCTGCTGGGTGATGTTCGCAGCTTCTTGCGCACTTTGGGAACTCTTCTGCACACCAATTTAAGAATCAAGCTGGACTCCCAGGGAAACCCCATGGTGTTCCCATACTATGGGGAGAAATCAGCAGCACGGAGTCGGCGATCGCTTGTGGTCATTCGCAAGCACAGAGAACTGGAGCAAGAGGTCATTGGGTGAGTGGATGCCTATGTGTTACACTGGCCTTGTTATGCTGGTGGATCTTGATTGAAGGTGTCTGGGGCATTGTGGACCTTCTATCGCTGCAGTCTGGTTGTTTTTTAAATAGAAAAGTGTAAAGCTATTGAGCTGCAAATTCAGTGCCGGGGTGGAAAGATTAACTTAAAAGGCTGCAGTTTTGGCAAGAGCTTCTGCCACTGACTTTTGTGCCATTTTACTGTGTCTCTGCAGCACCAAGGTGTTCCTGGAGATTGACAACCGTCAGTGTGCAGAGGATTCAGAGCAATGCTTTCAGAACACAGAAGCAGCTGCAGCTCTCTTAGCTGCACAGGCCATCAAGGGCATGTTGCCCTATCCTTTCGTGTCTGTCCAAAGTAAGTAATTGTGGAGGGAAAACTGCTTTTGGAGGTCAGATTATTGATCATCAGCTTAGTGTGTCCCACTGTTCAGTATGGTTTCTGGGAGCTAACTTGTTCATCTCCAGTTACAGAAGTATGTGCAATATGCTTATTCTGGTCTGAGGGGACATCAGGTTAGTGAGACAGGGCATTTGAGTTTGGAGCCCAGTCATTTTAATACCTGTAGAAGCAGTAATGCCGCATGTGCTGCAGCAGTGTGCCACACTGCAGCGATCTTGTCTGCGTTAAAAGCCATTTGTGTGCTCTAAGACATGAATTCAATGAAAAAGGTGCCACTAGGGAGAAGGGGTCGGGGGCATTTCTCAGTCTCCTAGTTGTTTTCTCCTCTGACAATAGGTAATCCCTTTGATTTCTACTCCCCTCTCCTTCAGTCTGAGGCTCAGCTGCAATCTTGTACTAGATTGGCGATATCACTGTTCCTGGTTGGGTCATGCTCACTACACTGATTCAGGGTGGCTATCTTCAGCCAGTGGGACTCTTGGGGAAGGAACAAGATCTAGTTGAGTAGTCATATGCTGTAAAAAGTATTTGGAAAAACAAGATCAAGGGAAGCTAGAAAGACAGGATGTATTCTTACAAAAATTGCAGCAGTGCCTAAACTTCCTCAAGCCTTGCTCTGAATGCATCACAGTATAGATACAATACATTAGCTGAGGGGAAGACTCCTCAGCATGAGTGAGAAAAGAAAGTATGTAGATTGAAGATTGTTGTCTCCGCTTTGTTAATCTCATTGTATTTTAACTGGTGTTTTTAGGTGAACCCTTGTTACCACCGAAGACCCAATTGCTTTACCTACTTGCTGTGGCAGCTTTGATCATCCTCTTAATTCTTCTCTTGGGTGTGATGATGGCAAAGCGTAAACGCAAACACGGTTCTCTGTGGCTCCCAGAGGGCTTTATTCTGCGCAGGGATCCTAGTAATCATAAACGCAGAGAGCCAGTTGGGGAAGATGCTGTTGGACTCAAGTAAGTTTGCATTTAGGCCACTGACAATGTGGTTTTTAGTGTATTAGAGAACTTTGAGAATGTGGTGTACAAATCTTTCATGAAAGGCACCAAACTCTATAGAGAAAGCTGCCTTTTAAGCTAGAACTTCCTAGGCTGTTTCCCTAAATTTTAGTACATCTCTTTTGGACAGAAGAACTTTAATTGTAATCTATAAAATCCTATTAAGGAATCTGATCTCCTGGTTATGTTTGCTTTTCTACCACTCTGTTTAGTTCAGTGGTTGGGTACTGTATGGGTCATTTTCTCCTGGAGTAGGTGAGACAGTTTTAGGTTGATAGGTGACAAGGAACTTTCAATGCATCCAGCTCAATGTGCTAAAGACATGACTCAGAAATAATGGAAAGTTTCAAAAGAAAAATCCTATTTATGCAGTTTTTGCTTTCCACTAATTAACCAGCTTTGCAGTTGTAAATGCATTTAATGCCACTGTTGGCTGCCTGAGATTTCTAATTTCTTGGTCCCTCCGTTTGCAAGCTACCAAACTCACAAACATCCCATCCTTAGTTTCTGCAGGCTAGTCTAAGTACCAGTAGTACACCTGGTCAGCTTGCAAAGTGATGTGGTTTTCTTTTTTAGAAATCTGTCAGTCCAGATACCAGAGGGTAACTTGGCTGACTCTGGACCAACTGAACACTGGGCAGGTGATGGTGGACCTCAGCCAAAGAGAGCAAAGGTAAGGATCTCCAAGACCTGAAATTGCCTGAAATTGAAACCGCTAGTGAGAAAGACAGCTGTATTAACTTCTACTTGCTCAAAAACTCCCTTTGCTTACGGATTTGTAGTACGTATCTAATGATACCTGAGGAGCAAATCCTTGGGTTAACACTGCCACCACAGGCCAGTGGAGAAAACAGGTAATTTCTGTTCCAGTGTCCCCTCCCTAGCCAGGCCCTGCTGGATCAAAAGGAAGAGAAGGTTAATAGTAGCAGTTAAGGATAATGGTCTTGCAGTTGCAGTTCAGGCCTGATAATGTATGGTGGGAGTGTGAAACCTGAGAATGCAAAGCAGAGGTAAATGGGCATTAGCTTAAAACAAAAAACAACAAAAACCCCACCAAAATAATAATAATTAAAAAGAAAAACCACACACACAAGAAAACCCACCACCAACAACAAAAATACCAAAAAAGCCATCCAAAGCTGAGAAAACCCCAAGAACTTTCAGTGTCTTTGGCCATTTGATGAGCATTTTGAAGCAACTGCGTATTTCCTGTTCTCAGGCTGAAGATCAAGCCTTACTCCCGGAGGGTGATGAGCAGATAGATCAGCGCCAGTGGACACAGCAGCACTTGGAGGCAGCAGATGTCTGTGGGAGCACGTCACTAGCCCTTACACCACCTCAAGCAGATCAAGAGGTGGATGTTCTGGATGTCAATGTCAGAGGGCCAGGTCAGTACTCTCAGTGTCCATGTGTCATTGATTTCCCTCCCCTCTCTCCAGTGGCTGGGATTGCTTATATTTAAAAATTATGTGGAGTATACAGTAACAGCAGCAGAAATTTTATAGTACTGAAGGAAAGCTCATGTGCACTTCAGAAAAGAAAGCTCGGGAGAGTGGATCATAGTCTGTAGCACACAGAATATCACATATCCAGGAGAAAAAGAGTTTACTTAGCCAAGCATCTGCAGGAACTAAGCTAAATTTATAACAATGCCTAAAAGATATTATCAGAATGCCACTGGGGTAGAAATTTGGAATACATAGTTGTGCTGCAAATAACCCCACCTTCTCCAGCTGGATCATTGCAGAGATTTATGCCAGACTTTCCTGAGGACCAGCTTACCAGGGTTTATACCAGAGGTGTCTCTTACCTGGGGTGGAAGCAAGGATGGCCTTCTCTTGGATAAGATGACTTCTGGCAGACAGTATACCCTGATTATAGTGGCGTGTGAAACATGTGTGCTGGAACAGAGCAGCAGTGGAGCAAGCTTGTTAATGTTTTGGTTTTTTTTTTTAATTCACTGACTTATATCCTCAGCTTCTAATGATCAACTCGTTGAATTCGTAACAACTGTGAAGTTTGAAGGAGACTTCTTTAACGTGAACACACTGGCTTGCTCTCTTTCAGTCTCAAATTACTAGGTGCAGTAAGAATGCTCTGCTGCTTTTTATAAATGTAGCACTCAAGCTGTGTAGCCTGAGAAGGGACTGGGTGGGTCATCTGATAATAACTGATTCCTATGCTCTGGAAGCAGAGTGTTCACCAAGAACTTTATCTTGGATGGAAGAGCTGGAAGCCTGGCTCTTATTCACGTGCGGAGAGGTGATTCTGATGATATTGCTGCAATTGCTTTTTATTGGATTTTGTGGGAATACTTCCATGCAATTTAATGATGACTGGACCCATTGTCTCAGTTCCCTTCTATTGTCTTTTCTGCTCATTGGCCCATTAACTCTCCTAAATGCAAAGCACAGGGAAGGAGGGATTTCTGTGTAATGAGTGTGAGAACATAAAACATCAGTTTCTGCCAAATTTAAGCTTTTCTTCATTTCCCCCGTTGAAGCGTCTAGTTTTGTGGCGGGGTAAAAGCTTTCCAAGTGCAGGCAATAGTGGTCTTAAGAGTTCAGGCCGCTTATTTTCCAGTTCACTCAAAGCGATGTCCAACAATAGCAATGGCCCAATACCAACCTGTCAGTTGCTTTCCTGCCATTCAGATGCAACTGTGAAGCTTGCTATAAGCTGTCCCCCTCAGAAGCAAGCAGCTGAGTTACTGTCAGGGGAAGAAATCATTTTAAAAGTCTGAGAAGCGTTAGAGTAATGGATTAGTAAGGAGGGGTCAGATTCCTTCCAGTTAATGTAGGTACTCATCTGCCTGGGCCACCTTCCTCTTCTTTTGCAGGCAGAGGGAATGAATAGGCACTTCTGAGGGGCAATTCATCTCTGTCTCAAGCAGAATTTTTCTTGAAAACTAGATGGCTTGCACTCCAGTAATGCTTTGCTGCCCCTAATTACAAAGGGTGTTGAGGCTGACTGACTGGAGTGCAGGTGTCTGGGCTGGAGCCATCTGAAACTGGGAGAGTTTGATCCTGGCCACAGGTCCAGCTGGCAGGTAGAACAGTAGAGATCTTTTCTAGAAAGAGGAGAGGCAAGTCGAAATGCCTCAGTGTACCAAGGCATTGTTTCCTTTCTTAATGCAAACGTTCTGTGCTCTCTTGATTTTTAGGGGGATCCAAGAGGTCCAGTCTCCTGCAGAAGTGTTACCTAAAGACTTTGCCAGTCTGTGTTCTTTACATCCCAGCTTTCAGTATATTGTGCCTGCATGAGTCCTTCAGTTACACCTATCTGGTGAACTTGTGGCGTTACCATCTCACTCTTTGAATTTTACATTTACTTGGGGGATGTCCTCTTGAAAGACAGCAAACCTAAGGGTCTTTTTTTATAAAAATGCTGTCACCTTTGTCTCCCCGTGCTGTTCTTTCTCTGTGTCCCCCAGAGTGGTGAGGACATTCTTTTCACTGGAGTTATTGTGAGTGTGTAACCAGGGTAATGCAATTACAGGCAACACTACCTATAATTAAAACTGATGAACTGTCCCTATTATATGCCCCTCTTTTTAAGTTACTGAAACTTCAATGGTTCAGACTGGAATTTTCCATGCTGTGTGTCTGCCTCCAGCTGGATCCTTTTGGGTTCTTTTCCAGCTATTTCAGAGAACAAGCTGGAAGGAGGAAAAAAGACATTGTGTGCCCAGCTTTTTTTCTAGTAGTCCATCAAGCACTTAATTGTGACAGTCTAGCTGGATGTGCTTTTTGCTAGCCTTATGAAACTACCCGTGTGTGGCCAATTTACAAAGCTCTGAAAAGAACTACACCTACTTGAGAGACTTTTTGGAGGGTGGCAGCTAGTTTTTTTAAGGATTTAATGCATACTATAGGTGTGTCCATATAGATCAAGCACGTAGGCTTGATCTGTCCAGGACAATTGCAGTGACTGAAGAAGCGAGACCTTCCCTGCAAGAGTTTTTCCCAGGGCTGTGGTGCTGGAGAAAAGCCTTTCTGTGCTCCGTCTCTCTGCTCTTTGTGTCGGGGCGTATGGAGGAGACCACAGCCTGACTTGAATACTGAGAAGTATTCATCTGGGACAAGGAAACAGAGCCAGCAGTGAAAGGGGGAAGCACAAAAGGAGGTATAGGCTTGGACGACAGGCAGGAGGGTCTACAGACAGGACTGGATCTTGGAACTGGACCCAGGCCCATACGTCAACACTTCACTGCTGTCCAACAAATCCTGAGAAAGTAGCTCAGTGAAAGCCTGTGTGTCCTGTGCTTGTGAGCCACTAGGAGGAGCGTTCATGCTGCTGCTGCCAACCTGACTGGGGAGCCCTCAGCCCTGGTCTCAGCTGGTGCTCCACACGGTTCCCTGCCGTAGAATGATAGTTTCTAGAATTTTGTGCAAGTTTTGTAAGGGCTTTAAAAAGGAGAGTCAGAAAAGCCTGGCGATGAGAATTTAGGAAATGGGTCAGGGAGTTAGAGCTCTGTATATTACCTTCAACGGGAGATCGTTGCCTTGTTTATAGGCACAGAATCCTGATTCTGCCACGCAGCTTTCTGCAGGGCTCACACACTTCTTTCAGTGTAGATAGCGCACTGCAGATTGAGAGTTGGGCAGGCAGGGAAGCTGTTGTCTGGGAAGGGTCTCTGCTTGTCCATGGGATGAATCGGGCAGTTGCTGGAAGATTGTTTTGTATTTCTGCTGGCAAGCTGCATCAGAGAAGCAGAATTTGCTTTTACCTTCACAGAGCTCCAGTGGGGCCCACAGCACCAAGTGATTGACTCCTGCTGCCATCTTAGTCCCTCTTATTTTCTGGGTGCCTGTGATGTGCATGGAGTAAAGCAGTAAAATCAATAGGCAAGCATAAACATCTACAGTTGAAGTCTTTGGTTTTTAGGTAGTGAATATCTTGTAATGTTCAGAGTCTGCTGAAACTAAAGCACTTGGCATTTGATGGCTAGCTGAAAATATATGGAGATGTTTCAAATCTTAATCAAGGGGGGAGCATTAACAAAGGTGAAAAATCAATGCCATGAGCTAGTCTTCCTGTTCTGCCCCCTCTCTGATCAGCAGAGAGAGGGAAATTCATCCAAGGGAGTGATGTTAAGTTAGTGATTTGGAGGAGCCTTTTTCCTTGCAGTGATAATGCAGGCATCCCGGTTGTATGAATGTGAATTTAGCCTTTGGAGCTGTCCCATCAGTGTGAGCCCATCACTGGAGACTTGCGGAGAGGCATGAGCCCAGCATCTTCCAAGGCACTCAAACCGTGGGAGACTTCCAGCAGTTTGTACCTCTGGGCAGTCCGTGCTGTGGTGGAGGAGTGAGTGGGGAACAGGGCATCGTGCCCGTGTAGGATGCTGCTGCTACACCAGTGAATAGCACTGGATTAGATCCTGTTCCATAGTGCCTTCCTACGTGGTGTACTTCTGTGAAAGTACGGAGTATGTTTGATGAGTTTGTTTAGGGCTCTGCTCATGGACATTATGAAAGGCAAGCTGAGGTAGGTTCAGGCAGTCATCCTGGAACATTTTTCAGCTTTGAGTGCTTCACTGTCACAACTTCAGAGTCCTTCTCGTTAAGACCTTGGTGTGTAATAGGTATGAAGGCTTTTGTCTGCATTTCTTTTCTGGTTAGTTGTCTAATCGTTTTTCCCTGTCAGTTGTTTCTTTTCCTCAGGTATGTGAATCCACATGAATAATTGTACTTAGTATAAGCCTTTGATTTTTATAGCATTTGGTTCTCTTTAGGAATTTAGCTGGTCTTTACATTTTGAGGATTTTTTCCACTTTAGCAGCAAACTCTTTTTGATTTTACTTATTTGAGAATTATTTAAGTTCTGTTGGGGTTGCGGTAGGTGTTAAAGTCCAACTTGGAAGGACAGCAACTCGCTAACTCTGTTGGGCTTTAAGATGAGGGAACAGGTCTGGGTTAAAGCGACTGGAGGGATTGTCTGTAGCTGTAAATTCTCTAGGGGATAGGATAGTGAGAGGGTTTTCCTTTCCTTTTCCTTTTCCTTTGCTTATCAGGCTACTATGATACCATCTTTTCTGTTGCAGATGGATGTACTCCACTGATGTTGGCATCTCTGCGTGCGGGTGGCTCCGATATCAGTGAGGATGATGAGGATGCCGAGGATTCCTCAGCAAATATAATAACAGATTTGATCTATCAAGGTGCTAACCTGCAGGCCCAAACAGACCGCACTGGGGAGATGGCGCTGCACTTAGCTGCTCGTTACTCAAGAGCAGATGCTGCGAAACGTTTGCTGGATGCTGGTGCGGATGCTAATGCACGGGACAACATGGGACGGACTCCCCTGCATGCAGCTGTAGCTGCTGACGCTCAGGGTGTCTTCCAGGTACAGCAATTGAAGAACCCCTTTTAAAGTCGCTGTGCACTGTAATTATATGAGCCTGCCCAAGCTGTGCTCCATCACTCACACCTTTGCTCTTATGCTGCCTGCACTGTGACGGCCAGGCAAAACTGTGTTTTACGTCCGATTTCCTCAGGTATTCATAGCCCGAAGAACTCAGCATGCTTGAATCACCTGGCATGTATTTATTTGATCTGTTTGCCTCTTGGACCTGTGATGTGGATCCTTGCATTTCAGTGCCCAGGCTCCTTTTTCATTATAAGGCTTCTCTTGAGTTTCTGTTAAATCCTCGGTCATGGTCTGTAGCGGTAATGAAAAAAATCTCTTCCCCTGTTGTCCAGATCCTGATCCGTAACAGAGTAACAGACTTGGATGCTCGGATGAATGATGGAACAACCCCATTAATTCTGGCTGCACGTCTGGCTGTGGAAGGAATGGTGGCCGAGCTAATTAATTGCCAGGCAGATGTGAATGCCGTAGATGACCACGGTAATGTGAACATGATGTACTGTGCTGGGAACATATTTGTCATGGTGTGAGCAAGGAGGGGTGGGCGTCTGCTCTCCTGGAGTGTGGGCTGCTCATAAATTCTGTAGCTAAATCTGACACTGGGGTCTCCGGTAGAAGACCTCCAGCAGTAACAGGCTGCTGCATGATGTCTTGTTTAGGCAGTCCTGGAAAAGAAGCAGAAGAAATGTGAAGTTTGGTATGCTGAGAGTTTTTGTACTGCAGACATGACTCTGTGGATAGGTTATTTAAAAAAACCCCAAAGATTAAAAAATCCCAGAGCAAGTTCTGAAAGTCTCATTGCGTCTTGGCAATATAGGAGTGTGGTGATTTCCAAAGTGTAAATGGGACTTCAGAACACGTGTATGTGCTGTGATCTGTACAGCAGTTGCTTTCTTCCCTCAGTGTACTCTGTCCATATTGGTGCTTTAGAAAATAGCTCCTTGGTTTGTTGCTGAAGTTCTTGTATTTTCATGCAGGTAAATCTGCCCTTCATTGGGCTGCTGCTGTCAACAACGTGGAAGCAACACTAGTTCTGCTGAAAAATGGAGCTAACAGAGACATGCAGGATAACAAGGTACAGTTTGGGTGTGCTCAGCATGGCTGTGCTTCCTAACTCAAAGTCTCTCATTGCTGTTGGTAGTGAACTAAGTTCACATTTTCTAAACTGGGTGCTCGGTGCAGGTCTTCCAAACCCAGTCCATGACTGGAACTCTTGCCAAGTGCTGGATGCCTTGTAGGATTTCTGATAGGGGAGAGCAGTTCTCTTCCTTGTTTGGCCAAGTCCTGAGCATCAATGCTGTCCTGCTTTTCTTGCAGGAAAAGGAATGCAATTCACTGTCAATGGTGTGTGAGAGCGCAAGGGTGAGGTGCTGCTGGTTTCAGGCAGCTGGGTTCTGACTAGCAGACACAGATGTGGCAGCACAGCAGCAGTCATGTCCTGTTGCATTTCCAGGGATATGCTGGGTGGATATGGGGTCTCTGTTTGAGAGACAGTCTGCACTGTGCAAACCTCCTCTAGCTTCACTGTTAGTTTTTGCTGTGTCTTAGGCCTTGATTTCTTACCTCTGCCTTTGGGTTTCTTTTTTGGATTATTGTGCATTGTTCAGTGGTTTTTAGAGCTACCAACAATTGCTACCTGCAATTCTTTTCTGGGCTGTGTTAGTCTTTATACCTTGTCCTTAGAGGGGCTAATGGGAGAAAGACACCATGTTTTTTTGCGGTTCCTCCAAGGACCCATGGCAGAATAGTGCACGTCCTGGTGGGATAGTTTAGCCTGTGTGCTCTGCTGCCGTGTGTGAAATCATCTCCCGTAACCTGCCTTTTCAGTGGGTAGGTTGTTCTTGGAGACAGTGAACAGGTGTTGCCACACTGTTTATTAACTCTAAGTCCGTCTCCCCACAGCGAAGTCACTAAAATACTTATTTTCTGTGTTTTCAGGAAGAGACACCGCTCTTCCTTGCTGCTCGGGAAGGCAGTTTCGAAGCAGCAAAAATCTTGCTGGACCATTTTGCCAATCGGGACATCACGGACCACATGGACCGCCTGCCCCGAGATGTGGCCCAGGACCGGATGCACCACGACATAGTGCAGCTTCTCAACGAGTACAACGTGGCGCACAGCCCCGCTGGTCACCCCGGCGCCATGCTGAACTCTGCCCTGTCCCCAGTCATCTGTGGCCCAAATAGGTCCTTCCTCAATCTGAAGCATGCTTCATTAAGCAAGAAGTCACGAAAACCGAATGCCAAAGGCATCATGCCCACGAACCTCACCAAAGATGCAAAGAGGAGAAGGAAGAAGTCCCTCAGTGAGAGCAAAGGGCAGTTTTCAGAGAGCTCAGTGACCCTGTCACCGGTTGATTCCCTAGAATCACCCCACGCTTTTGCATCTGAACCAACATCGTCTCCTGTGATGCCGTCGCCAGGAGTGTTACACTCATCGCCCAGCTCACTGTTGACCGCTCCATCAGTGCAGGCTGCACACACGATGTCCTTCTCCAACCTCCATGAGATGCAGCCCTTAGGACGTGGATCCAGCACAGTGCTCCCGTCTGTCAGCCAGCTGCTTTCACAGCACAGAACCACACCTCCTAACACCGGGCTTGGCAGGCTCCGGCCAGCCAACGTTTCCACCGAGTGGATGAACCGTATGGAGGTGAACGAGTCCCAGTACAACGAGATGTTCGGCATGGTGCCCCAGGTGATGCATTCACACCCCAGTGTTCCTCAGCAGAGCGGTTTAGTTCAAGCAGATGCAAAACACATGGGAGTGTCCAGGGAGTCGCTGCCCCCCATCATGACTTTCCAGCTGGTCCCCAAGGGTGGTATAACCCAGCAAGCACTGCCGCAGCAGGCCCAGTCAAACTGCGCCCAGAACATGGCTGGTCCTCTTAGCTCCATTTACCAGATACCAGATTTAGCTCAGCTGCCCAGCGCCTCGTTCTCCATGGCTGCCATCCCTCAGCAGGATGGGCAAGTGGCTCAGACAGTCCTCCCAGCTTACCACCAGTTCCAGAGCTCGATGGGGAAGTACCCCACACCTCCCTCGCAGCACAGCTGCTACTCCTCGGCCACAGAACGGACTCCTAGCCACAACCGGCACTTACAGGGGGAGCACCCATACCTGACTCCATCGCCTGAATCTCCGGACCAGTGGTCAAGCTCCTCCCCACATTCTGCCTCTGACTGGTCTGATGTGGCAACCAGTCCCAGTAACAACCAGCGTGGGCCAGCAGCTGCTCATATGACAGAGCAGCAGCGGAACAACATGCAGGTGTATGCCTGAAGGCAGGCCAAGGTGAAGCCCCATGAAAGTGGACTCCAGAACTCATGAAGGTCTTCCAGGATGGAAATGAAGAACCATTTTAGTATCCAAGAGTCTTAATGAGCCCAGGCTGTTCTTTCCGTGGAGGGACTGTGGTCGCTCTAGGCTTATATGCTTTTTATGCTAAACAGAGAACTGTAGAAGCTGGTGGTGGAGAAGACCAGCCAGGTCACTTCTAACCAACTCCCATGAACCCTGGATGTGATTGCTGTCCGCACTGGATTCTCCAGTCTGCTTTAAATATGTTCCACCATTTCTTTGGGGAGACAGCTCTTCAGCTTAATGCATCTCGTGGTCGATTCTCCAGAAATTTAGCCAAAACCAGCTTTGTATCCTTATTTTGTTACTCCTTTTGTTACCTACGTAACCTCTCGCTGAAGCACCTTCTACTAGTTCTCCGCAAGTTCAAGTTGCCTTGTCTTGACACAGCTCAGAGCTGCTCCCACATTCCTGGACCCCCTCCTTCCTTCGGCTGCTCTTGCTCAGCAAGTGAGCCGGACTCCCAAAACACCTGCAGGTCAAGTGACACCTTTCTGTCACGCAGCTTCACCCTTTCCTCTTCAAGAGTCTTTGTTTTATACAGACCCACTAACACCCTTTAGCGTTCCTACTGCCTGTGTCCCCTGGGTATTATGAGATTATATATACATATAGTCTTCTCTTAGATCTCTTTTTCTTTTTTTTTTTTTTTTTTTTCTTTTTTTGGTGTTTTTTTTTGTGTTCCCCTCCTGAAAACGCTGGTCTGACCTGGTCTTCCCCCTGCAGTGGCCTGTAGACACATCTCTCCTGTGTTGTATGTCTTCCCTGAGACACACCTAATTATTTTGACACACTACCCTCCCCTTGCCCCCATCCTGCCAGGTGTGTCCATGACCACCTTCATGGGCTTCTGTGCCAGAAGAGATGCCCTGCAACCAATACAGGCCTTTTGGGAAGCTCTTGGGATGAGCATGGGTGTTTCAAAACATGCTAACACAAGCTCCCAGCGTCCTTGCATGGTACTCCCCTCCCCTCCATCCAAGGGTGACTATGTGTCCTGTCCTCCAGATACCATATGCTGCCTCTTTATGGTATCAAGAAGTGTCAAGGACATCGCTTCATGTTTGCAGTGTGTGTCCTTCTGCGTCAGGAACGGCGCTCAGCCTTTTGAAAAGTGTCCCTTTTCGCTCCCGCCCTGGGAACGGGGCTGCCTTGTCTTCCCTTCCCGACAAGAAGGCTGCAGTGCTGATTCCCAAGCGGGCTTCCAGCAGCAGCAGCGTGCCTGAAGCCAGGAGCTGGCCTTAGGCGGCAGGCCAAACAGCTCAGAAAACATTGCCTAATGTGGTTTGGTTAACAGGTTTGGGGCTGTCCTCTCTTCTCAGCTTCAGCCTGTGTTGAGATTTCCCAACTGAGGTGCCCCACGTGCTCTGTGGGACGGTAGTGCCATTTGTACTGCAGCTCGCCCGATACTTTTGGAGTTACGGAAGCCAGCTGTCACTGACCTTAGACAAACAGCTGTTCTTTCTGCTTTGTCCGCAAGAGTAATGCTTCCCTGAAGGGCTCTGCTTGCTCAGCAGCCGAAAGTGAACATTTCTAGGGATGGTTTGCTCCTACCTCTTCGGGGGAACCCTGCAGACACCACATGTTCCAAAGAGATCGGGGCTGTCGGCTGCCGCCAAAGGACAGAGAAAGCCGCTTCCCTCCCAGCAGCAGCCATTCAGCATCCTACCATGTACAGTATTTTCTCTGATGTTTCTTTTCATTCTAATCAAGAGTAAAAGCTTTTTCTTTTGATTTGACTCAATGGTACATGAAGGCAGGGCCTCAGGAGGAGCTGATTCCCGGGGCCGTTGTTTTGGGCTGAAGTTTTTAATTCTTGAAGTTACTGCTTTTTACGATGCGCACAGCGTTCCCCGGCACGCTCACTGCAGTGTGTCCTGTGAAGTTTAGCTGCAACCGACTCAGATCTCCAGGCAGGAGCCCACAAGCTTCTGGAGGTCTGTCCAGGTACATGTTTCACTGCAAATAATGAAGTGTTGCTACAGCGATGCTAAAGAAACAAAGGGCTTTTCCTCATTAGCCCCAAATAACCAAGTGCCTTTTTATATATGTGGCTACATTTTACAAGATGAGTGCTTCCTGTGGAATGAAGCCAGTTTCGTGCCTGGCATGTTAATACGATCGCCCTCTGCCTTTCTTGTTTTTTTTTTAAACTACTTGTAAAGATAATATCTCCTTAAGGTGGTATTTTATCTCATAAGTTGTAGAGTAACCATTCACACAGCAGCATTTTCCTATATTAATAACGGAAAATATTTGCTTATTTTTACATTTTTTATAAAAGTCTTTTATGAAAATAGTTGCTGCAAAATGTATAAGCAATTTTTATCCCCAGAATAAAGAGTATGTGCCCAGCGTCCTGTGCGCTGCTGTTCTCGTTTGTCTTCCCTCCTGTCGTGACGCAAACACTGGGTTATAAAGGAATCATCGGATCGGTGTTCGGTAGCTGTTCAGACCCTTGGCAACGGGAGGACTCATTAGGACCTCTGCAGTCCATGTCAGGAGAGACCTTTTGGGGATCGAAGGTGTCCTGTGCTGGGGCTCAGCAGCACATGAACCCCACTGCTTGGCTCTGTCCAGGGGAGCTGTGTCTGGAAGCTGAAAGCACCCTAATAAAGGGGTAGTAGGAGGATTCTCTTAGCTGAGAAGGGGACCAGTAACCAGCAGCTGGGCATGCTGGGAATCATAGAATCATAGAATGGTTAGAGTTGGAAAGGACCTTAAAGATCATCGTGTTCCAACCCCCCTGCCATGGGCAGGGACACCTCCAACTAGACCAGGTTGCTCAAAGCCCCATCCAGCCTGGCCTTAAACACCTCCAGGGATGGGGCATCCACAACTCCTCTGAGCAACCTGTTCCAGTGCCTCACCACCCTCACAGGAAAGAATTTACTCCTAGTATCCAATCTAAATCTCCCCTCTTCCAGTTTAAAACCATTACCGCTTGTCCTGTCACTACACTTCCTGACATAGAGTCCCTCTCCTGCTCTCCTGTAGGCTCCCTTCAGATACTGGAAGGCTGCTATAAGGTCTCCCTGGAGCCTTCTCTTCTCCAGGCTGAACAGCCCCAGCTCTCTCAGTCTTCATAGGAGAGGTGCTCCATCCCTCTAATCATCTTCGTGGCCCCCCATTGGACCCGGGACTGGGAAGGACAGGTGGGGCCTTTCTGAGATGCTTTGAATAAGAGCTTTTGCTTGCCTGGGAGGCAGAGGAGGGCTGAGGTTTTTGTGTGGCTTTTAGAAAGGTTGTGAGCAAGTTTGGGTCAGGAAGGGGGGCCGTAGATTCGCTTGCCCTTTCAGGTCATGCTTGCTTACCTGGGTGACCTTTTTCTTCCACCTGGGAGGAGGACCCTCATCCCTGGAGCTGAGGCTGCCTCCCTGGCTTCGGCTTGGCAGGGAAACAGGGAATCATGGCTCCTCCATGCTGTTTACAGGCTTGAAAAGTTTGACTTGAACAATTAGAACAAATTGACAACGGGTGCCATTCCTGTATTTTGAGCAGGGAGGTGCCAGTGAAGCCTTGGGCTCTAGCACTCCCCTGGTCGGTTTCCAGCTCCCACTGCAGACTCAGATGAAGCTGGTAGCTGAATTGTAGTGCCTGGCAGGAATAAAGCTGCTGGACGCATTTGAAGAGTTTAATATTCAAACAGCGCAGGTCCTTTATCTTCTAGTAGAGCCAGCTTGACAAGTACAAACCTCCGGGAGGCTTTCATCCATGTTCTCCCACAGGTTGCACATCTGTGCCAAAGTTTAGCCAGCTCCTCCGTGCCTCTGGCACAGCAATGTTGAGTTTGTTGGTGCTCAGGCTGAGACTTGAAGCTGTGTCTCCTTGGGGATGGCAAATGCCTCTCCCCCTGCCTGGGATAATGAGGAGCTTGTGAAAACTTGTGCTGCATCCAAATAAGCCTAATGGAACCAGCCAAGCAGGGAGCTGGGGTATCCCTTATCTAACCAAGGAGTAATGGAGTAGCCTCAGGCTCCCTTGGGGAACATTTTCATGTTTTTTCATAAAACAAGGGTGGAGTCCTGTCTTTTGGGGGACAGTTTTCTGTGTTTGAAGTTTCTCCATTAGTCAGGGTGGCTGATCTCCTCTCTAAGGTTGTTTATATCAGGAGGAATGATAACGGGCAGCAGCTGTATTTGAACACAAGAAGGCTTTACCCCTTGATTCCAGAGCAGCCGTATCCTGGTTGTGTGGGCGAAGGGGATGGGTCTGATCCTCCCTTTCTCCCTGGGGAGAAAGCCAGACCTGCCTCTGCACGCTGGTGGGGAGCTGCTCCCTGTGGGTGTAGCAGCACTCGCTGCGCGTTTAGGCAAATGCTGTCACAAAGGAGCCATGGCAGATCCCGCAGGGCTGGAGGACATGGCTTGAGCCTGACAGTCAGAAGTAACAGCTTCAGCCAGCTACAAGACCTCTGCATCAGGAGATGAGGAGCTTGGCTCTGGGGCTGGATCCTCTGCAGATCGCTGCCTCATACACAGCTCCCAGCGGTCTCCTCCAGGGTCTTCAAGAAGACTGGAGGAAAAAGAGCCAGGCATTGGCCATAGCTGGCAGTGGAAGGACACTGGGCAGGAGCTGGCAGCTTTGTAGGAAGCCACAGGACAGGCATCAGGAAGAGCTTTCAAAGCTGCTTTGGTTTGTTAGGAGACGACAAAGCGATGTTCTAGGGCAGCATGGTTGAAGCAGTAGGGTAGATGAGCTTCAGCTGACTCCCACTTGTGCAAGAGAGCACCCTGAGGTGAGGAGTGAGGACCAAGATGAAGAAGGCCATGCCTAACTATGCCGAAGGGCTCCGGCTGCTGGGGCTGGGGGCTCCATGGCAGCAGCAGCCTCCCCTGAACCAGGGCTGTGGGTTCCTCACATAGGGCAGGGTCAGTGAGGGGCCGCTGCTGCAGGACCTGCCCCTTCCTCCTGGAGGGATGGAGACTGACAAAGCCCCGCGTCACTGCCGGATGTGGAGGCCCAGAAGCCCCACCGCTATCTGATGGCACCTGCCACCCTTCAGCCCCAGGCTGTTCCCACATCCCTGTGTCCTGCGTCCTGCCGCAAACATCCCCAGGCAGTTCAAACAAGGGCGGTGTGTGGATGACGCATGGTGGAGCTGGGCAGGGCATGGGGCCCGGCTGGGTGCCGTCCCTCAGCTGGGGACATGGGTGATGCTGGCAGGTGACATCCACAGTCCAGCCACTCGCCGCAGGGATGCTGCAGCTGCGACTGGGACAGCCTTCCTTGTGCTTATTCCTGCCAGCCCCTGGTTCAGCCATGGCTGACCTGGTGAGCATCCCTGATTGGTGCCATGCTGCTCTCTGCCGCAAGGTTATTTCAGTGTTTGCATTAGTAATTGATGCTAATTACAGGGGTTTTATTGACCAACTAGGAGAGGTTCTTCCTGTCTTTTCTGGAGTTAACACTGAATGTAAACAGAGCAGAGATCTGGGCAGCTTTCCAGCAAAGTGGGGAGTATGAAGGGGAGTCAGCAGTAAGATTTTTATGGTGGGATCACCTGAGCTGGGCAAACACTGATGCTGGTGAGCACTGGGCTATAAAGGGTAGCTCCTCTCCACTTCTCTCCCAATGACCCACGAGAAGCTGTTAGTCCTCCCGATCTACAGACAGCAGGTGAGGAAGGGGACCCACCCAGGATGGCTGAGGCCTCGAGATGCTCCAAGGGGCCTTGTGGGCAAGCAGGACCCGGGGCCAGCCCTGCCAGCTCCCAGGGAGGATGAGCACGGGATGGGGCAGGCTGCAACAATGCAGTTTTCAATCCCGCATTGACTTTTGTTGCTGATTCTTTGAGGGGAAAATGAGATGAGTCTGCGAATTGGCCCCAGTGTCCAGGGATTAGCCCAGAAAAAGGGGAACTGCGCTGATGTGGCCAATTTGTCTCCCTGGCCTGGGTCTGGGACTGCACTAGCAGCTCAGGGGGCAAAAATGATGCTGCGCACATCGTCTCTGCTGCCCCACTGGCCCAGGCTCTGCCTGTGCCATCGCTGCTGCTGCCCTATGCCAGGGCAGGGGTGGGGTCCCCCCACTTGTACCTGTGGCCGTGCTCTTTCCATGTCTCCACAGAGCAGCTTTGCTCACCAAGATGCCTCCCACTGAGACTGGGACTGGTGGGGAAGGGAGTTCCCACTGCCAATGTGGACTGGGGACTCCAAACCGTGCCTGGGTGCCAGGGTGTGGGCACAGGACAGTGACTTGTGCCAGGGAGGGGAGAGGGTGGCACAGCTCCAGGGGCTGCCATCTCCTCCAGCTGGCTAAAGGGGGCCAGATTCATCCCACAGCAGGGCAGGTTTGTACCCTTTGGGCACAGGCAGCATCCGCTGTCTGGGAGGGACCTGGTGTGACCCCCCTGAGCTCTTGCAGGAGACGTTTCCAGGAGCAAGGAGGATGGTGTCAGCAGCTGGACTCACCTTCCTGTTGCTGGGCTTCGCGGGGCTCCTGTGGCCAGCAGGTGAGTCCCACCACTCTGGGGGCAGCTGCTTTCGCAGTGAAGCCAAGAGGGAGCCAGAGTCCCCTCCAGCCAGCAACGCCGCCTGTCCCCCATCCCTCTCCATGTCTTTCCCCCACAGGTGCCCGGTCCATAGACTACTGCCCCGAGGGCTGGTCCTACTACAAGTTCAGCTGCTTCAGGTACTTCAGTCAGCCCCAGACCTGGGAAAAAGCTGAGGTAAGCCTGCTGGGGTACACACATGGTCCAGGACCCTCTGTCTCCGAGGGGTGCCCTGACAGTGATGGCTCTCCCTGCAGAAGCAGTGCCAGGCCAGCCATGCCGGTGCTCACCTGGCCTGGGTGGAGGAGCCCCGGGAAGCAACCACCCTGCGGAAGGTCATCACCTACTACCAGCGTGTACAGCCAGTCTGGATTGGTCTCCACTACAGGCATGAGGTGAGGCAGGAGACAGCAAGGGGTGACAGGGCAGGGGGCTAGGAGGGAGTGGGGCCATGCATCTAGACCCCCCTCTCCCTGCACAGAGCGGAGCCTGGCAGTGGGCAAGTGGGGACAAGTACAGCATCACCAGTGGGCTGGCTGGGAATGGTGCTCGTGGGGGGACCTGCGGCATGCTGACCCATCTCAGTGGTGAGTGCCTGGACCCCTTGTCTACCTCCATCACTCCATCTCAGCTGGCACCCCCACACCTTCTCCCATTCCTCCTTTGGGGGCTGATGCCACCTGGAGAAATGCAGCAGGCAAAGCTGGTGCCTCTGTCCTCACTGTGGCTCCCACTGACCCCCATCTCTTCTGTCTCTCTGGCAGGCTTCACCGTGTGGTCCAGTGCTGACTGTGCCCAGCAGCGTCACTACATCTGCAAGTTCATCCCCTCACACTGAGCACAGCCCATGCAGGACTCCATGGAGGACCACACGACGACGATGTTCCTCCCTTGCTGTCTCTGCTCCTCTTTCCCCAACTCCTAAAAAAATACATCTATAAAAAACCAAGCATCCAAGTGCTGTGTGAGTCTGGTGCTGATGCGAAGCCCTGATACAGTCCACTCGCAGGCATCTGGATGAGCAGCAGGTGCTGACGTGGCTCCCAGAGCTTCCCAGCTGCCAGGGGATTCCATGCTGCCAGTGCCGTCAGAGCCATTTGGTTGTGAGTCCCCAGGACTCACGGGGCCAGCAGCTCTCCCAGCTGGGTGCTCGTGTTTGGTTATCCCCAGCCCTCTGATGCTAGACAGGGGGGGAAGGACGGGACATCCCTGGGGTGCAGGCACAGGGGACAGGACTGTCTCCAGGTTTTAGGCATGGAGGAGAGCTGGGGCACAGATGTGGGTGGGGATGGGAGCTGTCATGGGTGTGCAGGTGTGGGGATGGGTGCTCCCCCTAGATGCAAATGACTCCATAGAGGTCTGGGGTCTGCAATGCTGCCCAGTGGCCATGTTGACAGCAGCACCAGGACCAAAGGTCCCTTCTTGTGTCACAGCGGTGTTGTCACAGGCATCACATGTCTGTTTGCTCTGCTGTTTTGAAGGCAGCTCTGCCCACCCCCAGTTCATGTTTTTTTCCCCTGCTGGAGTCATGGCACGTGATGGAGGTGGACCACATCCTGGGTGTCACAGATGGTGCTGGCACCAAGCACCCAGCTGCCCTCTGCTCCCTTTCCGGCACCCTGGAGGCAGTCAGGGAGGCCACACAGCACCTTGTATGCCATATGGTGACTACAGCCGTACCAGTAAGCCACAGACACCAGACCTGCCACCACCCCATGGCACAGGGAGCCTGGGCTGCAGCAAAGCCTGTCCCACTTCTCAGCCCTGGCTCCAGCTGAGCACGTCCCCAGGCTTTAGGGCACAAGAGAGAGACATCTTTCAAGTCCCCCCCTCTAAAGCCAGCACTTGTTCTGCTGTCCCTGTCGTGTTGGCTGGAGCTCGGTGACCTTTGAGCACTGGGGTCTGGCATGCTGATAAGGACTGGGAGGGCTGTGCCGTGCCGCCTGCAGAGTTTATAAAAGCATCGGGCCCATTCCGCTGTCCACCTGTCTGTCCTGCTGTCTGTCCCTCTGTTTGTGCAGTGGCCGGTGCGAAGATGCTGCGCTTGGTCAGCCGTGCTGCACGCTGCTGGGGAGCGAGGAGGCTGCCACCGGGGCCGGAGCAGGCACCCTGGGGGGCCCAGCACCCCATGGCTGTGCAGAGGGCATGGTGAGCACTCACAAATCGGGTGGGGTGGAGACATAGCCAGGGGGAAGTCGGGGAGCTGGAAGTGCTTTTGAACCTTACGGGGGGAGGGGGTGCTTTCCCTCCTCCCTGCAGCACCACTAGGCACTGCAGGGATTTGGGGTGCTCACAGCCTGAAGCGCTTGCAGGTGGCATCTGGCTGGGACCACTGCCTGTCCCAAGGCTTGTGGCCACCTTGGGACTGTTGCCTCTCCCTCTGCCACACAGCCTCTCCAGTGCTGCTGGGATGGGCACCTGGCCTAAGGACGTGGGCATTCTGGCGCTGGAGGTGTATTTCCCTGCCCAGTATGTGGAGCAGGAGGAGCTGGAGAAGTACGATGGCGTGGAGGCCGGCAAGTACACACGGGGCTTGGGCCAGCAGCAGATGGGTTTCTGTGCTGCCCACGAGGACATCAACTCCTTGTGCCTGACGGTGGTGCAGCGGTTGGTGGAGCGTGGGCGCCTCTCCTGGGATGCCATTGGCCGCCTGGAGGTGGGCACCGAGACCATCATCGACAAGTCTAAGGCTGTCAAGACCGTCCTCATGCAGCTCTTCCGTGACTCGGGCAACACTGACGTGGAGGGCATCGACACCACCAATGCCTGCTACGGGGGCACGGCCTCCCTCTTCAATGCAGCTGCCTGGGTGGAGTCCAGTGCCTGGGATGGTGGGTGTGGGCAGGGACCGTGCTGTGGGGATGGCGGGGCTGGGTGTTGGGTGGGTGTCATGGGATGGGGGAAGGAGGCAGGAGGTGGCCTGAAACTCAAAGATGCTCTGGCAAGTCTCAAAGGGAGTTGCTGTCCCTCCAGGTTCTCCATTACCCATGCTTGTTGCCTGCCTTGGCTGCAACACCCAGAAGCCTGGTGATAGGAGTGCAAAGGGCCATGGAATAGACACTCCCTCCCACTGACAGCACCACTGACCACTTTGTCCTCCCCCAGGTCGCTACGCTGTGGTAGTGTGTGGGGACATCGCTGTCTACGCCACAGGGAATGCACGGCCCACAGGAGGTGCTGGTGCCATTGCCATGCTGGTGGGACCCAATGCACCACTGGTACTGGAGAGAGGTTGGTGTCATGAGACCATGGGGGTGATGAGCTGATGGGTGCTGTCCCTGGGGGCCATACATCCATGTCCCAGCCCTGGACAGAGCTGCTCAGCAATGGCAGCACTGGCCCCAGTGGCCACCTGGTGCTAGGTATCACAAGATCCAGGCCTGGCCATATCCTTGTGTGCACCACAGAGTGACACAAGGAGGCTGGGAAATGCTGGGGCTGGCATGGCATGGCAGCACCCATGGGTGCTTACCATCCAGATAGGACCCCCCAAAACCAGCCAGCTCTCCCTGTACTCCCAGGGCTGCGGGGAACCCACATGGAGCATGCCTATGACTTCTACAAGCCAGACCTGGCCTCCGAGTACCCAGTGGTGGACGGGCAGCTCTCCATTCAGTGCTACCTGCGGGCGCTGGACCGCTGCTATGCCGTGTACCGTCGCAAAGCAGAGAGCCAGTGGCAGCAGGGTAAGCAAGAGCACCCCTGGGGTGCCCGGGCCATCCCACCAGGTGCTGACAGCCCCACATTGCCTTCCAGCTGGCATCCAGCGGCCCTTCACCCTTGATGACTTCAAGTTCATCATCTTCCACACGCCCTTCTGCAAGCTGGTGCAGAAGTCAGTAGGGCGGCTGCTGCTGAACGACTTCTTGGCCACCCCCAGCCCTGACACAGCTGCTGGCCTCTACAAGGGATTGCAGCCCTTTCAGTAGGTCCCTGCACCATGTCCCCTGTCCCCCAGCCTGGCCAGGGACATGACTGTGTGGGGTTCAAGCCAGCTTCTTTCTGGGCAGTGGCGTGAAGCTGGAGGACACCTATACCAGTAAGGAGGTGGAGAAGGCTTTCCAGGCAGCCAGCCAAGAGATCTTCAACCAGAAAACAAAGCCTTCCCTGCTCCTCTCCTCCCGCAATGGCAACATGTACACACCATCCATGTATGGCTGCCTGGCCTCCCTCCTGGCACAGTGAGTCTTCCCAAATCTGACTTGGGGTAGAGGGCAGTTCATTTTGGGGAGGGCAGTCTGTGGCCCAGCTGGCTCAAGGGGCAGGCCACAACACTCAGCCTCCTCCACTGCAGCAAAGATCCAATGCTTTCATTGCACATAACCCCATGGATGTTCACCTCCTACCCACACGGTTTGCATCCAGCTTTTTCATCACAGTGTGCTGGAGCTGGGCTGATGCATAAAACCCTTCTGTCAGCATCAGGAGGATGAGAAACCCCTTGTGTCAGAAGAATGGCTGTCCCCTGCCACCAGCAGTGGCAAAAGAGCCATGGGAATGGCTGGGAATTGGAAGGGGACAAAAGCCTTGTTCTACTACCCCTCCTTGGGCAGCCCTGNCCCACTAACCCCTCACCCCCTCACTGCAGGTCCTCGGCGCGGGACCTGGCAGGCTCCCGGATCGGTGCCTTCTCCTATGGCTCAGGGCTGGCTGCCAGCATGTTCTCCCTCCGTGTCTCACAGGATGCATCCCCGGGTGAGCCCCGTGGGAGAGGGGGGCCGGGAGGGAAGGGCAGCGTGGGTCTGTAGGAGTAGGGCCACTGGCAGTGCTGTCTCACCCAGAAGGTCCCTGCTGTCAGGTTCACCACTGGATAAGCTGGTCTCCAGCCTGGCTGACCTGCCAGCTCGCCTGGATGCCCGCAAGCGTGTGGCCCCACAGGACTTTGCTGAGATCATGAAGCAGAGGGAGGAGACCCATCACTTGGGTGAGTGGGGTTGGTGGGATGCAACGCCTCCCCACTGGTGCCTCATGGCCCCACTGAGCATCACCACTCTTTCCCCACAGCTGACCATGCTCCCCACGGCTCCCAGGGAGATCTCTTCCCTGGCACCTGGTACCTGACACGAGTGGACGCCAAGTACCGTCGGGAATATGCCAGGAAGCCTATCTAGGGGGGACTGGAGTGGTGAGCCTCAGGGAGGAGAATGCTTTCCTCCCCACCAGCACCCCTGCTCACCCCCAAATCCGGAGCTGGCCTCTGCAGGAAACCTCACCTTGGATGGCTGAGAAGCAGCTGGCAGCAACTCAGGCCCTGGAGCTGGTGGAGATGGCAGCTTTTTTCTGCAAGCACCTGGGTGGCACGGGGGAATAAACAAAAGGATGAGAGGGGGCAGCAGCCTGGCTCTGACTGCTGGTCACGAGTGGTTCTCTCCCACCCCAAGGCCCTTCCCTCAGCCACTGCAGGGCTCAATCATGGTTCCTTACAGGATTTAGCCACGGGCACCCAATGCAGTCACCTGCTCTGCTGGATACATGCCTCAATACCCTCCATTTCTCCCATTTTGGGGGGAGCCAAGTAAGCCCCAGAGCCCCTATCTCCAGTTTGGGGGTGGCAAGATGCCATTCTCCCTGTGATGCTGGCAAATCAAAACATCCCTGTGGAAAAATCCATGAGGGAGGAGGGGGCAGGCGATTCCGGGACTCATGGGAGGGCCCAGCCCCCCTTGGAATGCTGCCTGCTCTCTGGGCCATGCCTCAGCACAAGACCATGGCCGGACAGGACCTCAGCAGAGCCACAGCAGCTATGGAGACCTTTGCACCCTTGAGCAAACAGCAATGGGAGGTGTCGGGGACAGCTGGGCTGAGGGCAGGAGGGACAAAGCCTGCAGGAACTTTGGGGTCAGGGACAAGGGATCGCCCAGAAAAGGCATCGACACTCTCTCCTCCTGGACCCTTTATTGAGCGCAGGGCCACTCCAAGCCTGTTGTGGGGGCCAAGCATGGCCAGGTGCGATGCTCCCCCAGCTTGGGGTGGAGGGTCCAGGTGCTGCGGCTGTGGGGAGAGTCCTTGATGGTGCTTGGGGACTACAGGTGGAGCTGGAAGACCTCCGTGACACGTGGCTTCAGCTCCCCAAGGTCGGACAGGGGGGCTGAGAGCCCCACGACACTCCACTGCTCCCCTGCCACGATGGCAGAGCTGTGGTAGGACTGGAGCTGGACTCCCACCTTCCCCAGCATCCCTGGAGAGGAGGAGAGGGGTTAGGGGCTGCGGGCTGTCCCACCACTCCATCACCCAGCAAGTAGCAGGACTCTGCCCATCCCAATACCCCTCATGATGCTGATTCCTTCTCCCAAGTCCTTCACTCCAAGCCTCCAACCCTCTG
>VZRU01014665.1:0-34694 GCA_013398155.1 Pedionomus torquatus | reverse complement strand
GCAGCCTCAGAGTAGGGGGGCAACGAGGAGGGGAAACGGGGACAGCCAGGAGAGAGAGGCAGCCCAGGTGTGGCTGGGGTGAGATGTGAAGGAGATGTTGTAGGGTGGGATGTGTCTGTAGTGCCAGGAGTCCTAGCGTGTCACCTTTTTAAAAAGTGGGGTTTTGTGGGGTGGGAAGTGCCTATGTGCTCAAGGCTTGAGAAAGCCGTGCCCTGGGAGATGCATTGAGTGAGTGGTAGCAGCCTCAGGAAGGTGTCTTGAGGACCCCCAGAAGTAAGTTTGGGTACTGGTTGGGAGGGAGGATGAAGGAAACTTGCCGGATCTGCGCCCGGGAGCTGTGCGGCAACCAACGGCGATGGATCTTCCACACGGCGGCCAAGCTGAACCTCCAGGTGCTGCTCTCCCACGTCCTGGGCAGGGAGCTGTGCCGGGATGGCAAATCCGAGTTTGTTTGCAGCAAGTGTGCTTTCATGCTGGACCGCATCTACAGGTTCGACACTGTCATCGCTCGCATCGAAGCCCTCTCCATTGAGCGCCTGCAGAAACTACTGCTGGAGAAAGACCGCCTCAAGTTCTGCATTGCAAGCATGTATCGCAGGAACAATGAAGACTCTAGTACAGATGACAGAGCTGGGGATGGGACTGTGGACCTTTCTAACCTGCCTGATGTACGGTACGCTGCCCTGCTTCAGGAGGATTTTGCTTATTCTGGATATGAATATTGGACGGATCAAGAAGAGCACAGCTTGGAGCCACACAGCTGCCATGCTTCAGAGGGAGCGAGTAACCGCCCACGGCGCTGCCGTGGCTGTGCTGCGCTGCGGGTGGCCGATGCTGATTATGAAGCGATTTGCAAAGTGCCACGAAAGGTGGCCAGAAGCATCTCCTGTGGGCTGTCCAGCCGGTGGTCGACCAGCATGGGCAACGAGGAATCGTCCGTGTGTGATGTGGCAGAGTCCACCAGCACTAGAGGCCCTGTGGATGGGGAGAGCATGGAAGAAGGCACACCTGCCTCTTCTGTTGAGTCTCTGGATACAACTGTGGAGGCAAGCCTTCCGCAGCAGAAGGATGAAGATACAGATAAGGGGATGAAGGGGAATGGAAAATGCGACGATTTCTTGGATGATCGAATGACCCCAAACTCTTCGCTGAGTGGGAACAGGCTGGAGCTGGCCCTCAATTTGATCAAGGCTTTGGACTACAAACCCCTTCAGAGCCCCCGAGGCAGCAGGCTACCTATTCCTGTAAAGTCCACCTTACCACCTCCCAAGCTCAGCCGTGACTCTGCAGATGGCAGTGCGTGTGGTGGTTCTGCCTTCCTGAATGCAGACAGAAAATCTTTTTCCAGAGCTCCTTTGGGTCTTTCCCTGGAGATTTCTGAACTACAGGAGCTGTGGGATGACCTCTGTGAGGATTATATGCCGCTGCGGGTACAGGTAGAGGTCATTGTGCTGCTGTTCCATTGAGCAGTGTCTCTGTGGCCTGACGCAGAACCCACTAGGGATTCTTCTGTGCTTAGATAATACAGATAGCCACGTGTCGCTTAACCCAGGGCTAAGAATAGGCAGATCGGTCCTTTTTAGGTGTGCTGCCTCTCTCCTCTGTCATTCTCCTGTCATCTGTTTCCTTGTGTTCTGGGAAATTAAGCTTCCCCTGTCTATCAGCTCTCCCTGTCAATGCAGCCTGCTACATGGGTCTGTGCTCTTTGTATGCTTTGTCTCCTTTATGCTGAGACAACACCAGTTTTACTTTAGCTTTCTTTTTAAGAGGGCAGTGTGAATTTTACTCACAACCAAAGGGAGTGTTTTAAGCTTCTGGGCATGTGTTTTCCATCAAGTGTGCTTTCTTTGTGCCCGGGTAATAGTTCAGTGCGTCTTCCTCTGCAGATCAGCCTCCAACCTGCCTAACATGCAGATCCACACAGGGATCCGTGGCATGTGCCCTGAGGAAAAGGTGTTTTCTTTGCAGGTGGATTTGTGCCAGAGGATGACTTTAGGGTTGGTGTTCTAGATAATTGGTTTGTTTTCTGATCCTTGGAAAAGATTCATCAATTAATGGCAGGTGTTGTTGAGAGGCGATGAAAGCTCCTGCTTTCACAGGACTTCCTGGTGCTGGTATCTGCCACAATGGGAGTCACAGCTTAGCTCTGGATTGCCTCTGTTGCACTGGCTTTAATGAAATTGTCATTAGTATGCAGTCAAAAAGCTGAACTTGTAACTCCTTTACTACTTCCCATATGAATGGAAGGCCTCAGTCAGCTTCAATTCAGGAATATCCATGTCAGCCTAATTGCATTCCCATTAGCAGCCTTAGCACTGCCTAATGCTCTAGGTAGCCCGGGGGATTAGAAAAATGCTTGTTTGTTACTATGGCAACTGTAGCCGTGATGAATTACGCTTCCTATTTAGCCAGTGCTGTTTGCTGTCCCATCTGCTTGGGCGTTTCCCAGAGCTGTGTGCGTTTCCCATTAAAAACCTGCTTAAGAGATGATGCCAGGGAGGAATGCAGAAAAACTAATTTTCAGCTGGCACAACAAAGATGTCGCTGACAGCCAGCGACTGAAGATGCAGAGCAGGGTGTTGCTGCTCCTGTAGTCTGTGCTGCTTGCCACCAATTTCCAATGCTAGGGTTATATTTACAGCAAAAAAAAATAGGCTTTCTCTGAACAGAATGTGTCACAATCAACGTGGCATGTTTACAGCTTGGCTTTGTGTCATGCTTTTCCATCCTCCTCTTAGAACTGCTTTAGAGGAGTTTCTCTAACCTCCAGCCTCTGCCATCCCATCATCTCTGCCAGGATTTAATCCTGCAGGATTTTTTTACTGCCTGTTTCTTGCCATGATGGCAGCAGCAGTTGCAGGCTTTGGTGCAGGGTCTGGCAGAAGCGGGAAAGCGCTTAATCCTTTGGATGGCTTAAACAGCTATAATGGGAAGTCGGATACAGCTAGTGAACTAAATGGTCCTTGTAGAAATAATTTTTGTTTCTCTTTGTATGAGGAACAGTTTTTCTTAAAGTCAGGTACTGCTGTCCAGCAATTCATATATGTAAATACCATTCTGATAACGTGAAAGACATGTATGGACCACAGTTCCCTTACTGCTTTTGGGAAACTGCAGTTCTCCTTTAAATTTACTGCTGTGAGCTCCAATGGCCAAGAGATCTGGTTTCAGGGCATGTGATCTCATAGGTACTGTCTTCTTGGGCGTTTTCTTGACCCAACAATTTTTCCTCTTCATCGCCACAGCCCCAGAAAAATGCCACCAAACCCAGCCTTTGTCAGATAGCTTTTGCAGCTGCCTGTGGTGCCGTGCTGGCAGTGAGGGAATTGTAGCCCGACTGACAGACGGTCTTTTACTCTCTGTTCTGGGCAGATGTGAACTTGGCAGATTTAGATAATGCCATGATTATTTTTGTTTTTTAAATAAGTTTTCTGTCTAGGTTTGTGTGTGGTGATGTTGCTAGAGCTGTACTGAGGAGAGACTGTCTGTGAAATGCTGATGTAGGAGAAGCCGCTGGGGAGCCATGCTCCTGACGTGGCTGCGGTGAAGCATGAGGGAGGCAGCTTGGGCTTTGGGACTTTGGACTCTGGAGCTGGAACTGCCTTTCTGCTCCCTGCTCTTAGCTATTTGCAAGCTTTCCTCTTACTTTTCTTTGGAATGTGCAATCGTGCAAGTTCTGAGGAAAGAGGTGCGTGTTTGTTTGGGGTTTTTTTGGTGTGGTATTTTTTTTTTTTTTTAATCCCCTGCCTGCCCAAATCAACCTTATTTCAAAATAGCTGCTGTGCAATAGATTCCAGTAGTTTTCCCTGTCTGATATGAAGCCTTCTGGCTGGGCAAATTTGAAATTACTTGCTGTGACTGTTTAAGTTTTCATTAAAATCTTAACAAAACACCAGGGTAAAGGGAAACTTGCTTCTGTATGTGAGAGGCTACGCGCAGGCCAGGGGGAGCTCCCCTGCATTGCCTGTCTTTCCCAAGGACATGTTTCTGTGGCTGCTGAAGATGAGGATTTGGTCTGATGGGGCTAATCAGGGTAGGGGGGTGTTCTCCCTGAGCTGTGCTGCCTGGAGCTGGTGCTCCTGTGTGTGCTCTGGAAAACTCTGCTGTGTTCTCAGCCTCTGTGCTGCAACCCTGCCTTTGCCAGGGCTTCCCCTTGAAAGGGACACTAGTACAATCGATCTCATATCACTGGTAATATTCAGGAATAGTTAATGAGTCCTGTGAGGGCTGAGGTGTGTGGCTGGTTTGAATGCTGCTCTGAAGAGTTAACTACATACAAAGTGGGAGGTAACACAAGGATCAGAAGGGATGACAAGGGATTAGCGTGTGCTCAGCCAGCAGGGTCTGGCAGGCCACACATCAGAAAGTAGGCTGTTTTCTTTCTCAAGAAATGAGTTTCTGTTATGAAAAAAAATCTCATCTGTGGTACTGAATTTGGTACGGCTTGTGGAGCTGTAGGGGATTGCACACGGCATGGGTGCTGGAGCATTGGCAGCTGTAAAGGAGAGCCCAGAGAACCACCAGTGTAGGGGTTTAGAGTTAAGGCAGACAACTGCCAGGTCATAGCAGAAGGGTATCTGGTGGGAACGATTGAAGGTTGTGGGCTAAGTTAAGGAGGAAAAGCTTAGCAGAACATGGGAAGGAGTTTGATTTGGTGCTGACTTTTGTTTTGAAGCATTTTGAAGCTCCCAGCAGGGCATATAGGAAAGAGTGTTTTCAGGAATGTGGCTTGGGTGTGAAGAGCAGATCCATCATCAGCCTGCAGACAGTGATCAGAGCCAGACAAGCTGCTGGGTTGGGAATATGGGAATGAAGAGAGACAGGGAGTCAAACTAGAGCCTCAGGGCAGTGGGGAACTTGTGGCAGGTCAGGCAGAGAGCTGCCAGGTGCCAGCCTGCTACCCAAGTGAAGGGAGACAGGGGCAGCATGTTTTGGAGACAGTTAGAAAAGCCCAGAAGGGCATATTTAAGCTCATGCTGCAAGGCCTCTGAGGGCTGACAGCTAAATAGAAGAAGCCGGTGCAAGACTTCATCCACTTCTCTCTTTTTCTTTCAGAATTTGCAGGATGAACATCAGCAGCCAGCTCCAGGTGACCCTACAGGGGGGGAGCACATGTCTGATCTGCGTGCTGCAGAGCTGCAGGGCAAAATCCAGCAATTTGAAGCTGCCAATAAGGTATTTCTTCATGAACAGCAAATTCAGTGCCTAGTGAGTTTGTAGTTAGTATTGGAGGGTGCTTCCTAGCCTGGCCAAAGGCAGGCATCTGCACCTACAGCGAGGGTGTTTGTGCTGACACGTGATTCCCAGTGCTCTTGTCTGCCAGCTTGAGTTAAAAGCATTTACTTTTTTTTTTTTTCTGCAGCTGTGCATGTTTATTTTCTATATTTATTTTTGCAAATCATTATTTTGCAAGAACTTCCCACTTGCCTGGTGAACCTTCTGGGAACTGGTGGAGGAGAGGTGCCGAGGACTATTTCCCTGTCTTTTGGATTTGCATGGGCTGAGCCTGGTGCAGGAGAGGAAGGGACCTGCCTTTTGAGATGGCTGCCTTTTTTGCAAGCACTAAGGGAGATGACCTTGGGGAGGTCCTGTTTTCCTTTAGATTAAAAGTCTTTCCTAGGAAAAGCATGCAGCTGAGCTGTCTTGAGGCAGATCAAATTTAACATGTGTTGTGAGGGTAGGTGTTCTTGGTTATGCTCTTCAACTCTAGGGTAAATTATACTCTCTGGGAAAACAGAGGGGCTAAATGGGGGAAAAAAGATTGGGATGGGATCTTTATTTAAATATGGGGACAGCTGTGAGAACTTTGAGCTGCCTGGACCTCAAAGGTTGACAGGGAAATAGAGGCCCAAGGCCCAGTAAAAGCAGTTAGAAGTGTTTAAACAGTTTAGAGGGAGTGTCTCTTATTTAAGAGATAAGGTGACAGGTGTGTAAAGTAATGAGCAACAAGAGGAAATCATGCGGCTGTACCAACTCCTTAAGAAACTGAGGCTTGAGTAAGTCCTGAGGAAGATGCATATCATCCAGGACAAAGAGTGCCAACAGGCAGCATGTTTAGAATTATTAACAAGTGGTTGCTGAATTGCACAACGCGTGCTGCACCATGAACACGAAAGCAGAGAACTGTCCTAGAACTGTTTGAGGTGGTGGTATCTTTAGGGTGCAAATGTCAAAAGCAGAAGTTTCTCAGGTTCTAAACTAGTCATGGAGACTTGTGAAATGTTTCTTTGTCTTGTGGCCGTGCTGTTGGCATGCTGGCACTGGCAAGGCTCTGTTGTGCTGAAACCAGAACTTGAAACTAGACGAGCCTCTGATCTGATCAAATGTAGAATTACCTAGACCAACAGTTGCTGCAAAAGTGCGTGGGTGGTTGAAGGGAGGCAGTAAGAGAAGGAGCTGGAAGACTCTGAAGGGGCTGCTGCAGTGCTCTGGAGGACCTCAGAAGCAAAAGGGACAGATTTTAGCATGTGCAGCTTCTCTATGTTTATTTTCTTGTTCAGAAAATAAAAAAAATTGTTCAGACCTCTTGTGAGGTTTTGGGGCTAAGGCAACCCTTCCCTCTTATGGGAAGAGAAACAAATGATAGAAAATGGGAAGGCTGCTGAGCAGTCCAAGCAAGACTCTTGTGGGGTGTGTTGGAGGCAATGTGAACCTAGGCCTGGAACCTCAGCCCTGTGCTTGGGGGCTTCACTGGAGGGACCAAAAGCACTGGAGCAGGGACTGAAGGCTTTGTGTTTACTTACTGGTCTCCACCCAGCTCAATCAGTATTTACAGACTCTAGAGTGAGCCATGTTTATCGTGGTCTGGTGAGCACCTGGGCTGTATGGACTGGAGTAAGGAGTGGAAGAAGCCCTGAGAGTGTTTGTGTAGAGCATTGGGCAGTATTAACAAAACAACACATTTCTGTCTTTAGTTGTTACAGGAAAAGCTGAATGAATTGAATTTTGAATTAAAATCTGTCCAAGAAACATCACAGAGGCAAGATCGTACAATCCAGAGTCTGAATGAAGCCCTGAAGTGCAAGGAGAGTAAGGTAATACTGCTGGGTAGACAGGGTAGTGCTCACTGAGAGAAGAAAGTGTACTAGCCCTGTAGCCAGTGACTGAAAAGGAATGCTTAAGCTATTGCTCTGTGTCCTGGATGCCATTTAAATTATTTCTTTTGAAGGTCTTTCTTTTGTGTGATGCTGATATGTTGTAATCCACGCTGGAGGCTTGGGATGGGAGGGTTTCTGCTTAGTTTACTGATGACTGGGCTTCCTATCTTTTGCCTTGTAGACAGAAGAGCTGTACAGTATCATTGAAGGGCAGAATGAGACAATGGCCAAGCTGCAGGATATGTTACACAGAAGTCATCTGGGACAGTTGCAGGTATGTTCCTGGAAAGCCTCAAATACATCAGGCTTTGTTCTGCAGGGATCCTGATTTTTAAATCCTTCTTGGGAAGTAAATCTTGAGCTTCTCTGCTTCCTACTCTTGTTAGATGTCGGAGAGCCCACTGTCATCCCAGGAGCAGCAAATGTCACTGCTAGACCTTCAGAACACACTTTTCTGCACCAAGCTGGAGGTGCAGAAACTGAAAAGAGCTCAGCGCCAGAAAGAGCATCAACTGGCTGAAGCCAGGAGAGCAACCCAGCTCTTAGAGACTACAGTGCGTGAGGAAGAGCAGCAGAAAGAGGCAACCTGGAAGCACAACCAGGTATGACAAGGACTTAGTTTGGAAGTCTCCGGGTCTACGTGTCTACGTGACTTAAGAAGTACTAATGTAGTCAGTCCTCTGTTCTCATTCATCGTTTCTGCCTGCACCAGGCTGGGCACACTTGGTTAACTCTTTATCTTACGTGGAGAATTATCCAGCCTTGTTAGCTTTGTATCGGAGGATTAAGAATCAGCAAGGACCACTTGATAGTGGGTGTGTTGTCACTGGTATATCTTTGACTGGTATAAATGTCCTACCTGGTTTTGCAGTGTTACAAAGTTAACTTTGTAACTTCTGCACAGGTTGGCTGTGACTAAAGCTCTGCCTGTGGCCAGAGCAAGGTGTTTAGATGGATGGATACCTGGGAAATGAAATAAATTCAAAGTTCATAACTATGGAAGTATATTTTGAGTTGTAAAAGCTGTAGTATTGCAGAGCATTTTTGGGTGCTTTCACAGCCCTTGGCTTCTTCAGATTGGCATGCTGTTTACAGGTGTGTTGAGACTGACTGCCAAGATATGTGCTTTCCCCTTGCAGGAGCTGCGTGTTGTGGTACAGCAGCTGCAGGCAGAGCTGCAGGACAAGGCTCAGCAGCTCCAGACTGTGGAGTGGGAGAAATGTCGTGAGCTGCAGGCCCAGGAGCAGAGAATTCAGTGTTTGAGTCAGCATCTGGCTCGCAAGGAACAGCTTCTGCAGGTGAGATACAGAAAGATTCAAATTGAGTGTTCAGTATCCAGGGCACCTGCTCCTTCTTTGGTATTTGGCAATGTGAAAGTGAGGCTGTAGCTTTCATGCGTGCCCCTTGAAGAAAGGAAGGGAGGCTTCTGGGCTCCTAAGGTGAGGAAGGCAGCTCTGGTATCTGAGTACCTCAGCCTGTAGCAGGTGCCAGTCAACCAGGGACTTGACTGTTGGGAGTAGACCAAGTGTAGGGTGGAGGTAGGTATCCCTGATTTTCCTGTGTTGCTCTCTAGGGAGTTTCTGGACTGACAATTGTACTGTGGGGGTGTTTGTATGACCTCTAGGAATCGAAGGAACTTCTGCAATGCCAGAAAAGCTTGGAGAAGAGCCCTGCAGCCATGAATGCCATGTTGGAGAAACTGCAGCAACGAGTCAGTGACAGAGATGCTGCTTTGGAGGTGAGCACAGTCTGTGAGAACAGGGTGATGTCTCCCTGTTTTCCCTGCAGCTCAGCCTTTGAGTACCATCAGCAGTGCAGCCCCATGTTGACCTAAGGGGTGACTGTGTCTTGTGATCTCCATGGCTCACTCAGCCTTACAGAGAAGCCCTCTGAAAGGGAGAACTGAGGTGCCTGACGAAGTGGGTGGTGGGCTGCAGAGCCCTACTACCTCATTCTGAGTGATTGCCTTCTCTTACCCTAGCGAGCAGTAGATGAGAAGTTCAGTGCCCTGGAGAAGAAGGAGAAAGAGCTGCAACAGCTCCGACTCTCAATAAGGGAGCGTGGAAGTGACCTGGAGAGGCTGCGCAATGTCCTGTCTAGCAATGAGGCCACCATTCATGTGAGTGCTTGTACCTGGGTGTGTGAAGTCCAGTCTGGCTGTGGTGTGGTGTTACGCAAGCTTTCCTGTGAATACTGTGGTTGTTGCTGGAGAGAGTACCTGCAGAGTGTTGGCTTTCCTCTGTCCCTGCATGTGGGGCAAGTTCCTCGGTCACTCATGTTTTCTGGGCTGGGTGTAGAAGTGAGTGTGGTGCCTGGAGAGGATAGGGGTGCATCTGTGACTCCACTGGTAGGAGAGACTTGTACTTCCAGTTCCACTTAATTCAGGATAAAGTCACCGTCCCAGGTTGAGCTGCTTCTGTTGTGGTCCCCAGAGCCTGGAGAGCCTCCTGAAAGCCAAAACCTTGGAACTGGAGCAAGTGTCAGCAACCTGCCAAAACCTCCATTGGCTCAAGGAAGAGACCGAGGCCAAATCCTGTAGCAGACAGAAGGAGCAGGATGGGATCATCCAGCAGCTGCAGACCTGTTTACATGACAGGAACAAGGAAGTGGAGGTAAGGCCTTAGCTTGGCTTCCTGAGCCTTCAGCCAGTTTGTTTGCAGAGACAGGAGTCCCAAACCAGAGTATCCTGGCTGCCAGCCTCTGAGGAAGACACTTGAGCCTGTTCCCATTGCTTTGAAAGCTGGATGCTTTTGGCACCTGTAAATATTTGTGCTTTCTGAAACATTGCTCTCAGCTACGCCCAGGCTGAAGATCTCTTCATCCTTGAAGAACCAGCAGTTTGGTTATAGCAATTTTCCTCCATTTCTCCTTTCTTCCTCTTGCTCAGGAGCTTACAGCAACTCTGCTGTGCAAGCTGGGCCCAGGGCAGAGCAAGGTAGCAGAGGAGCTGTGCTTGCGTCTCCAGCACAAGGAGAAGATGCTGCAGGATCTCCTTGGTAACTGGAACCGTCAGACCATGGAGCACGATGCTGAAATCCGGGAGCTGCTACAGGCTATGAGCACCAAGGAGCAGCAGAGCCAAGTGAGTTGTATGCAGTGCCTTAGTTGGGAAGCTGGGGTGGATGGCTCTGCTTTGCATTAAGCAAATAGAAGCTGCTCTCTGGCTGCTGTTGGTGCAGCCTGGTGGAGCTGCTGAGTGTCGAAGAACCATGTGAGATGCCATCAGCTGTTGCTAGATTGGTCTCAGCCCATCACATGGGACCAGTTATGAAGCAACAGTGTTTGTAGCAGTGTTCATGTGTCATGTCATTAAGTGGACTAGGGAGGGTTTGTCTATGTGATGGAGAAGGAGGTGCAGATCTTCCCAGATATCTGTGCTTCTGGGCTTAAGGCATCAGAGGGGCTGTTGGATGGTTCCTGCTTCATGAAGCTGTTACCAGACTGAAAAGAAAGGCTGAGCTGTTTCTTGTGTAGTGCAGAAGCCCGAGGAAGCTCCTTTCATTGGCTCTTAACTTACATGTTAGTCAAACCAGTCAATGGTCCTGGGCATGTAAATGCCACTTAAAGAACCACAATTCTTACTTTACCTACACTTGCACACTGGGTGCAGTCCAGTGTTACCTGAGATGCTTTGCATTGAGTTTCCTTTTTTAAAAAGGGGGCTAATGGGCCAAGCACAGTCTCTTCCTCTTTATCTATCCTCTGTCTTTCTCCCCTCCTGAGTGTGAGAAACTGAGGAGCATGTTCCTCTGTAGACAGAGAGACTGAGCCTTGCTGCAGCTGTCTGGCAAGCAGAGATGGGAGGGCTGCTTTTGAGTCATTGCAAGTGGCCAGGAGCAGTAGTGCCCAAGCTGGTTTGCAGATCATTTCCGGTCTGAAGTCACAGATAAATATTGAGATGGTTTCCGTTAGTCTCTAAGGAAGGGGAGAGACAGGGATCCTGCTCTTGTTCACAGTCCTGTCTTTCCCTGTTTTTTCCTACTCAATCAGATGGCTGCTGAGAAGATGGCGCGTGCTTTGGCTGAAAGGAGCTGTGAGTTACAACTCCTACGCCAGCATGTGTTGGGAAAGGAGTCTGTCAGGACCCAGTTGGCTGGTGCCGGGCTGTTGAAGAATGACAAACAGTCCATACAAGTAAGAACCATGCACTGTATTGCTCTGCCTGTAGCCTTGGGGCTCCAGAGAGAACTGATGGCAACAGAAGGAAATGGGAGAGAGGGGAGCACTACAGAGAATGATAGAAATGAAAGCGGGATTAGGGAAGAGACTTCCTATAGGTGGAACAGAAGAAATTGAGGAGCAGAAATGCTGCCTGGCTGTTCTGATCTTGATTCCACCCTGCTTTTGTCACTCAGTGTTTCCTTTCATTTTGATCAGGCAGTGTATGAGTCCTTAGGGCACACGAGAGCATGAAAGAAATCTGCCCTCTGACCTTCCAGCTTTGACCCAGTCCTTCCTTGGGCTGGGATGCCTCACAGTATTGTAATCCCCTCCCTGACTTTGTCACATTCTGGAGGGGACAAGAGAGCTAATTTTAGGTCCCACTAATTCTTGGCAGAGCCTGCTGGCTGTTTGCTGTCTCTTCCACAATTGGAGTTGGTATTTTTAAAGCAGCTTTGCTAAAAACCCCTTTGAGGCTAAACACAACTCCAAGGCTACATATGCTGTGCTCCTACTTGAGCAGCTGTTAATGGTTTATTGGTGAACTGACATGTTGAATGTTTTTAAGCAGCTGTAAACAGGTTGCTCACTTCTATCCCAGGATTAAAGTGAGCTCTAGAGCCTTCTAGGGCTGGGGGCTTACATGGGCTAAGCTCTGTATATTTCTTTCTGTATGATTTCCCTTCCTCACCCCCCACCCCTGCCCCCGCCCACTACTTTGGATGTAGATCTTTGTAGAATCTCAGCTGAAAGATGAGTTTGCTGTAGTTGAATGAAAACTGTTTAATCCTTATTATGAAGATGCTTACTGCTAGGACCCTTCTAATGCCAACGAAAACAAGGCCAGAGCCCTGTTGCCCACACATACAGCTTCTAGGCTGGATGCCATTCATATTTCTGTGCAACCTGGCTAGATCCCCTTCGTTGGTTTCTCGTGTTTCAGAGACATCAACAAAGCAGCTAGTGGCTTTGCGGCAGTCCTGGAGCTCTGGGGAAGCTGCAAGTGCCAGGTTCACCATAAAGGTGCAAACCTGGAGGGTTTTGTGTTTTCAGGAACTACTGCAAAGAACTTGTGGAGCTACAGCCATTTCTGGACCCCCCCAGAGGGATAACAGCTGCAGGACAGAGGGAGGTGAGTGTTCGGGGACCTTGAGAGAAGCTGTCACTACATGACCGGGTTTTTTTTGCTGGGGGAAAAACATGGTTATGTGAAACTGAGAGCACAGATCTTTGAGCAAGAGTCAAGATCTTTGAGCAAGTTTTGAAATAAAGCTGTGGTTCCCTTTTGGGTCATGGTTCAGGGATTGGGAGTATGGGAAAGAGAAAGGCTGGTATCAACTTCGAGGTGAGGTGCTTCCACTGGAGAGCTGATGTTGCCCAGTGAAGGGTTTTTGACTTTTCAGACTGGGGTGAGACAAGTGCAATTGGTTTGGGTTTTACCTTGAGGCCAGGACCTGAATGTTGCCAGGGATGGGACAGCAGGCCTGGGTTGTTGCTGTTGCTTTGGGCTGATTAATCATGGAAGAAGATTGTTTGGTAAGAGGCTGTGTGATGGGGAGTGCAAGCATTGTGGACCTATCTTGTCAAAGAGGGTTTTTTGTCTAATCCTGGGGTCAGAGCTGGCATAAGGTAACCCTGCAGTAACCAAGCTGTCTTTGCAGTTATGATGTCAGCAGCAGAACTGGAGAAGGATCTTGTTAATGCCAAAGAGGAGCTGGAGCTAATGGTGAAGAAGGAAAGGGAATGCCGGGTAAGCTTATGATGGAGGCTGTGCTGGTCTGTCTTGCTTATAGGAGACCATTGGGCTGCCCCTAACTGGAGGTTTTGGACCCTCTCCCATTGTGAGGGTACACCCAGTGAGAGAAATGTAGCAGCAGCTTGCAGTGGTGTTCTGGCTTTCTCAAGTCCCTCGTGGACTTATCTTCTGTCCCTAGCGGGAACTCACTGCACTCCAGACTGTTGTGGCCACGCAGGAGGAAGAGCTGCAGGTGCAGGCCTCAGATATAGAGTCCTTGACCAGGACCATCCAGATCAAAGAGGACCTCATCAAGGTGAGATAACACACTGTGCTGGGTCAGTTCTGCCTGGGAAGGCTGCAGAGGAATCTCTCCTTTCCCTACATCCTCTGAGTAATGTGGCTGGCTGTCCATGGATGGTGTGGCTGCTGGTTTGCATAGAGCCCTCTGTGTTACTTTGGCCAAAAGGCAAAGGCCCCAAACCCCCAGAATGTTATTTGGCTTTTTGCTCCATGTGTACCGAACACCCTTCTTCACATCCTTTAAATTAAGTGCATTGTGTCCTTTCTCAGTTCTTGTTCCAGGCTGTTTCTGTGCCTAACACACCCTGGGTGCTTTGGCATTTCTTTCTTAGGAGACCTGGGTCCTTTCAAACACTGGAAACTCTTGGCAGTTGCATCCTGGGGAGAATTATGAAAGTGCGGCTGTCCTTGTTACTGATTCCTTCCTCACTGAGCCCTCCTGCTGTTGGTTTTCAGGATCTGCAGATGCAGTTGGTGGATCCTGAAGAAATTCCAGCTGTGGAAAGGCTGACGCAAGAAGTTCTGGTTCTTCGGGAGAAAGTGGCTGTAGCAGAGTCAGGAGGACAAGAGGCTACTGGAAACAGAAGGCAGCAGGTAGTGTGCCATTGTGGGGCATGCTTTACACTTCCGCTGGTGCTCAGTTATGAGGCTTTACTTTCAGCCTTTGGGTATGTTGAGATATGCTTGTTCTTGGAAGCTGGCTGTGTATCATGGGGGTAATAAAAAAAGAGGGGACTGGTTTCCTTGAGCACTTGTCCCAAGGGCAGAGTCCTTTTGGGAGTCCAGGGGTGACACTGGTGAACTTAATCACTTGGACACAATCAAGAGAGGAGGGGCAGGACCCTGTTCCTCTGAGGCAGGTGGATGCCTCGTTTGATTTCTGTCTCAAAGTGTTGTATCTTGTCTGTTCTCTCCAACCAGTTGTTACTGATGCTGGAAGGGCTGGTGGCTGAAAGGAATCGGTTAAACGAGGCCCTCCAGGCAGAGAGGCAGCTCTACGGAAGCCTGGTAAAGTTTCACACGCACCCAGACAGGTAAGTGGGGCTGCCTTGGCTCCATGCTGCCGTGCTCCACTACTGGGGCAAGTGTGTGTGGACCACCTAAAACAATGATTGTTCTGAAAGTCTGAGAGCACTTGATGGGAAAGAGGGAGTCTGAGCAAAGAATAATTAAAACGTGGCTTTAGGAATCAAGTTTTAGGCTGCCTTCATCCCTTGAAGAGACTGCAGTGTCCAGTTTTTAAATGTTGCAAACTGCCCCCATTGCCACTTCTTGTTCAGGCCTTGGGATTTCCATCTCTGCTCCCTGGCTTATCTCTTCCCAGCTCAGTTTCCCATCCACACTTGGCCACCTTTCAGAGGCTGCTGTCACATTCCCAACCAACTGCTGGGTTGATAAAGATCTATCTGGGTGTTTATCCAGGCGGTTGCACTGCAATGCACCATGGCCTGCATTCTCTGTCCTTCACACTGATCTCCTGCCCTTCATGGGCCTGCAGCCTCTGGGATATTTGAGCTACCTGATAGCAAGAGAGCACATAAGTGAAGTGCTTGGGTAATTCTGAAGAACAGCTGTGACTAGGAGTCCCCTACCATGGGCTAGAACCTTTTTTGGGGATGGCTGTGTTCTGGGGAGGTTTAGAGGTGAGGCAAGAGGTGACCAAGCTGCCTGGGAAGTGTGTGGGGCCTGTGCCTGAAGTTAAGTGCCAGTCCTGGATGGAGGGGCCAATTTGGTAAGTGCTTGCTGCAGCCTGTCTAACCCTCTTCCCTTTTGCATGGCGTGTCCGCTTAGTGCTGCGAGAGACCACACTCTGCAGGTGGAGCTGGAGGGGGTCCACGAGCTGCGGGGACAGCTGGAAGAAGCTCTTGGAAGAAGCTTGGAGCGTTTGAGCAGGCTGGAGACACAGGGCGCCATAGGAGGTGGGGAACAGGAGCGTGTGAGAATCCTACCCCAGCATGCCTTCTGAGCACTGGCGCTCGCCCGCCTGCCTGCCACGGAAATGGTTCACTAACCGAGTGAGCCTGTCTCACTGACTCTGGGAGGGTTGCTTTGGTTCTTAGTAATGGTACGATAGAACTGGTGCAGGGCTTTGTGTTGTTTTTGAGCTGCTTTGGAAACGGCTATCAGTGCAATCCACCTGTGTCTCGTGTATGTTCCTGTCTGACCCACCCTGGTGGCTACTGATGTATTTGCACATTCAAATCATTCCATTTTAGTTCATTTCCCTTCATCTCCCTTCTCCTATCCCCGTGGGCCGAATAAAGATTCCTTTTCTCTGAAGGAAACACCAAATGTTCTCTATCATATCCCAGATGCATGAGTATGAGTTTTTGTATTCCCTCACTTTTTTTTCTTTTTTTTTAACCCAGTGACAGCCCCTGCTTGGGTTGATGGTGGCCACCCCAAAAGGAGAAGGTGTATATGGAAAAGTGGGTTCCTGAGCTAGAGCACTTAAGAAGGGCTGCAAGACCTGGTGGCACTTGCCTCAGGCTTACACAAGTCTGAGTGTAGAACCAGCGATTGATTTTTATGCTTAAACTAAATCCTATTCCAGTATTGAGGATTTTACTGACTTTTATTTATTTTTTTTCCCCTCCTAACTGTAAGTGAGTGCCTTCAAGGAAGATTTTCCTCCTCTTTTTGATGGATGATTTGGGGTGACAGATCTGTCCCTACTCCCAAGGGTCTGGGCTGGGTCTGTTCCCTCACTTATATGTGCACATCTCACACTTAGGCTCCATGGGCAATGAGTGAGGCCGTATTTCTGCTTTGCTACAGCGAGTCCCACATGGCACCACTGCATACCTTTTCTAGATCATCTTTCACCACTTCTGGGAATGTTGGGGCTGGTATGAGAGCTGAAAAACAATAGCAACAGCTTTCTGATGGCCAGCACTTACCGCGTGTGGTGGTCTATAGGTCAAGCTGCCTTGTACTCAATGACTTCCCAAGGTGGCAGGAGCAAACTTTGTACCTCTTAGCGTCTGAAGCTGAACTAGGAGCAGGTGGAACAGAAGAACTCCGTCTCGTTGGGCTTTCCTACCTGGACCTGTGGCTGCTGTCCTGCACACCTCCTTGTGACTGCTTCACAATGGCACCACTTATCTCAGGCCTTGCTCCCGTGCTGAGGTCTTCTCTTCCCTGCCTCAGACAGGGATAGGAGGCAGCACAGCTCTCCCTTGACATGCAGTGGGTCAGCACTACTCCTCTGGGTCCATGCCTCGCTGCATGCTGAATTCAGCAGTTCTCATGTGACCTGAAGGGTTGGACACAGGTGGTGGCTTTCAGGCAGCTTTCATACTTAGTTAGCTTCTCCTTGTGTTTTATCTCATGTCCTTCCTTCCTCTCACTTTTCTCTGTAGCACCATCTTCTCTTTCTCCTTCTGCCTCTCACTTTGTAGGAGCCTTTGTGTCCCTGTCTTTATCTTTCTACCTTTCATCTTCCATCCTGGCTCTGATGCCTGTCTGGCTCCCTGGTCCCACAGGTACCATGGAGCCTAGGACCCAGCACAGGCTCCTTGGCATGGCATGAAGGAAGCCTTGGCTGGTTCTCTGGCAGCTCCAGTCTCTTATGTGTGTGTGTTTTGCTGCAGATCTGTCCCTGGCCTCTGCTAGCATTGCTGCTGTGAAGTGCCCTGTCGGGGAGTATTGTCCCAGGCTGAGGGAACACAACTTCTCTGCTTTGTTCTTTAGGGCCTTTTGTTCTTTTCATTCCTGATACATGCCTGGCTGTGAACTCCCCTGCTCTGCCGAAAGGCCTGCCTGAGCATCCCGTGCCCGAGAGCACCCTCTGTTGAGCTGTGCGGGGCCTTGTACTGCCACGTGGCTCTTTGAGGAGGTCTCTCCTTCCTCTCTCTTATTTCCCCGAGGATGTTGCTTCTTTTCCCTTTTTCCCAGCAGTGTGCAGACTTCCTGGGCAGCCAGTGCACTTGGATGTCCTGTGCCTCTGTGAGCCAAATGCAGTTTTCAAGCCACACAATTAATTTTCTTTGCCTTCGGGCTGAGTGCAAAAGGCAGAGGATTCTGCGAGAACTAGTGCTGGGGTTGTGTCTCTTGTCTCATTTGCTCAATACGCAGAGAGATGAGCAGTCCATGTCACTTTGAATTTGCTCCCTGGTGTGCACCTGCTGCGATGGAGGGTTTGTGCAGTTGGAGCACAGCAGCTTGGGCACAGCCTGCCCTATGTGGATGCTTCTCTGCTTCCCCCAGCACCACCTTACTCTTCCTCTGTATGTTTTTATTTTCCCTTTTTCTGCCTCAGTCCTGAAGCGGTGAGAGCTGTACAGAGTTGTGGGTGATGGTGAGAAGTGGGGTACGGTGGCCTGACACGAGTGGTTCTCCATGTCCCTCGAGCAGCTGTACTGGCTGCGAGTCACCCTGCCCTGGCCTCTCAGCTCTGGTGACCGAGCCTGAGACCCGTGTGCCCGTGCCATTCAAGCCCCCAGCAGAGCTTGCAGCCCATTCTCTGTATCCCTCAACTTTCAGGGATCTGCAGGTGTTGTGCTGTAGCCCTGGATGGTTTATTCCCTGGCAGGCTGTGTCCCTAGAGGTCACGGGGCTGTGCTTTCGCTATGCTGAGTGCCACCCGTGGGAGCTGCTTCTTCCTGGGGCACTACTGCCACTTCCAGCTGCCTCTAAAGTTTTGCTCCTACAACAGTGCTTTTCTGTGATGGTTGTCCTTACTCCCTGAGGCACAGCTGTTTTGATAAACAGGATCCACCACCCAGGGTGATGTCTGCCCAGGCTGGGCAGTGAGGTGCAGTCTCCTGGCAGTTTTGTCATGAGTAGGTCTCCTGAGTATGCAACCACCTGCCCTGCTTGCAGGGTGTGCTGCTGGCTGGTCCTCAGCTCTCCCTCTCAGGAGCTGTATTCTTCTGTGGTGGCTTCTCCTCCACCAGTAGTTTGGCCTCTCTTCTGCCAGGATTTTGCTGTGTTCCCCTGTTCCGTGTTCGGCTTTGCCTAGGAGCTCCAGACCTGGTGATGGGTTTGGCCATGGGTGAAGCAGCTGCATCTGCTGTGTGGCACACGCACCTGCAAAGCCTGGCCCTGTGCAGCCCCAGAGGATGGTCTTGGGCCCTGTCCAAGCTTCCTTCTCCCTGGGGAGAAGAAGGATTAGCGGTACACCCATGTCTGAGCCTAAGCAGGGTCCTGCAGCTGAGTGGGAAGAAAGCTGCCCAGGCAAGGGGTGCAAGCACTCACCTGGGGCTCTGCCCCAAGGGGCAAGGAGCAGAGCTGTGTGCAAGCAGAAGGGTGTGCCCCCAGCTCAGCTTTGTGGGGCTGGGTGAGCTCTAGGCTCCTGTGTGGCAGTGTGGCGTAGGACGCAAGTCTCCCTTTAGCTCTGCTGCAGGACTTGCTGAGAGTCTAGGGCTGTGCACGACAGCAGGGTTTGGGCAATGTGGGCAGGGTGGCTGTTGGTGCCCTCCCTGAGCTGCCCCTGCGCAGGCAGGTGAGCGTGTGAGGTGCAGCCCCACACTCCTGCCAGGCTGGGAAAGCATCACCAAAGCACCCTGACTGAGCATGTGCTGCTGCTGGCTGTGGCTTGTGAAGCAGCTGTAGGTTGGGTGGTATGTATGCATGTGCGTGGGGGCAGCAAACACAAGGTGGTGTGAAGACAGAGGTGTGGATGGGGCAGGTGCTGTGGCTAGGGTGCCATCCCCAGGGCTCAGGCAGCTGGGTCTGTCCCCCCTGTCAGTGCAGGGCCAGCACAGGGTGCTGGATTGGAGCTCCAGCACATAGAGCGGGGGTGGTACGGTACAGGGACTTCAGTCCTGCTGCAATGTCCCAGCACCAGGCATGCTGAGAGTAGGCACCTGCCTCAGGGCTGCCCACAGTGGCTATGGGCATCACCAGGGAGGAGGGGACAGAGCCAGTGCTTCTATTGCCACTGTTTTGAGTGCCTTGCTGTGCTGTACTGTCCCATCCCAACCCTAGGTCAGGCCACAGGCACAGAGGGTGACGATGACAGCACCAACTTCACCGCCAGTATCAAGGAGGAGGCAACCCTTGGTGTGGCAACCCAGCACGTGAGTCAGGGCAGTGCAGCTCTGGGAATGGGCATGGCAGAGCTGGGGGCACTGTGCCACTGCCAGACTGTCCTAGCTGCTTGGGAAACATCTGTCGCTCTGTCTGTCCCTCTAGAGCAGCTCCCGGGCCCCTAAGGAAAGCAGGGGTGCTGAAAGAACCCTGGTGGGGAGCATGGGACCAACCGTGCCAGAAAGGGAACGGCGGGCAGAAGAAGAGCTGCGGGAGCTGAAGGCACAGCTGGAGGAAGCCGGCTTCTCCTCTGTCTCCCACATCAGGCAAGAGCCCTGGGATGTGGGAGTTAGTGGGTGGAAGCAACTCAAGAAGGTATCCCATATCTTGGCTGCTGCCTGCCCTACATGCTGTTGTGTGGTCCTAGGAAGGCGATGCTGAGCCTGTGCCTGGAGAATGCAGAACTGAAGGAGCAAATAGGTGAAGCCACGTCGCTGCTGGAGAGTGGGGAACAGGAAGAGGCTGGGCTGGGCAGCCCCCCAGCCCCTGAGCCCCACAGGCTGCAGCGGAAGAGCCGCAGCACCCTTGGGGACCGCCTAGCTGGTGGCATTGGGGATGGACAGGGGGTCCCGGCAGAGAGAGGAGCTGTGCCCACCAAACGCCCAGCGCTGGAGGCACGACCCCAGGATGATGTGCCTAAGAGACCCTGCCCTGGCACCTCAGGTGGAGGGGATGGGAGCCATGTAAGTGCCCCAGGTACAAGGGACTGGAATGGAGATGGGGATAGAGATGTGGAGCTTACAATCTTTGTCCCCTCTGGCAGGTGGAGAGCACGGTCCCCAGTGGGGGCTGGCCAGGTCTGGGTGCAGAGCTGCACTCCCAGGTGGCACAGGGTCAAAGACAGTGCCAGGAGCTGCAGGACAAGCTTGCTGCCTCAGAGGCCACAGTGCGAGCACAAGCCAAGCAACTGGAGAAGTACCACGTCCTGCTCCGTGAGTTAAAACCCTGGGTGGGATGGGTGTGTGCGTGTGTCAGTGCTGAGCCTGTGCACCTGTGCACTTTAGATGAGGGAGGGGTGGTAAATCCTGCCTGGAGAGGGACTCTGAACTGACGGGGCTGCCCGCAGGTGAACCTCATGCCCAGCAGCTCAGCAAGCAAGTGCAGGTGGACTTCCAGGACCTGGGCTATGAGACATGTGGACGAAGCGAGACAGAGGCTGACCGGGATGAGACCACCAGCCCTGGTAAGGAAAGTCAGCAGCTTTAGCAATCCCTGTGCCTTGCCCACCTGGCACAGAAAAGTTACACTCTGCCCTGTCCATTCCACAGAGTGCGAGGACCCAGATGTATTCAGTGAGCCCAGCCTGGGCGATGAGCTGGGGTCCCTGTGCAAGCCAGGGGTGGCCAGGGTGGGCAAGGCTGCCCGGAAAGCCATGACACAGGCCGATGTGGGGGTCTTGCACCAGCACATCCAGGACCTCAAGGCACAGCTGCTCAATGCCAACAAGGTGATCCAGAGCCTGCAGCGCCGTGCCCGCTCCATCTCTGTCACCAGTGGCTACACTTCGGGTGCTGAGCGGCCCCCGCCGGGTCCCACGGCCCTGGCCTCCCCAGCCCACAGCCTCACTGATGAGGATGAGGGCTGGCAGTCAGACAGCCATGGCACCCTCTGCCCGCCTGCCCTGCGGGCACACCGTGATCTGCAGCACCTGGTGCACCGCGTCGCCCTCCTTGAGGCACAGCTGTCTGTAACCAAGCCTGGAGGCATTTTGCCCAAGGAGCTGCAATCTGCCACATGGCCAGGGTATGGCTGTAGGGCTTGGGAACAGACAGGGGTCTATGGGGGTTTCCGAGGGTTGCCCAAGGGTAGTGGCTTCTTGTTGCATGCTTTTCCTGCAGCCAGGGGTGTTTGTACGGTGGGGCAGAGGCCCAGCAGTGGGTGTTGCACAGACTCCTCCTATGGCACCCCAATCCTGCAATGCTCTGTGGGGGTTCTGGCAGCCCTGCAGACCCCCGTCTTGTCGATCCCTCCTAGGAAGTATGACTCACTGATCCAAGCACAGGCTCGGGAGCTCTCCCACCTGCGGCAGACACTGCGGGAGGGCCGCGGGGTGAGCCGCAGCCTGGCCCAGCACCTGCGTGATGCCCTGCAGTCTTTTGAGGACCTCCTCCGTGGCACCGACATCGACTACTACCTGGGCCAGGGCTTCCGGGAGCAGCTGGCACAGGGCAGACAGCTAGCCGAGAGGCTCAGTGACAAGCTGGGCAGCAGTAAGTACCTTTGGGGGGAGGCACTGGGGCTGGGCATTGTGCGGTACCGTGGGATGGGAAGGGATGCTTTGAAGGATTCTATGAAGGGTTGGGAACATTGGATACCTCGTGCCATGTGGGCTGCCTCCTCTAAACTGGGCTGGCTGTGCTTGGGGATCGGCTGCCTGGGCCACAGAGGTGCTGACTGTCTTCTCTCTTGCTTGTTTTTTCAGGAGATCGACAAGATGGGGAGGATAGAACCAGCCATGAGCTCCTGGCCCTGAGGTACCAGTTCCTAGGGAGGGCCTGGAAGACCTAGGGGCACCCCAAGGGCTATCACTGCTCTTGGGGTGAGGGTCCAAGGTGGTCTCAGGATCTCTGCTCCAGGTGGATATCCTGTGGCTGCCCATCCTCTGGGGATGAGCAGCCCCCCCATTGGGGCTGGGCACCCAATGGTTCCAGGCAGCCTTGCAGCATGGGTGGGATGTAGCCTGTGGAGCATGCTGGAGTGTGCGCGGCATGGTGGGAAGGGCTGTGGGATGGTACATTGCCCTGCCAGCTCTGGTGATGGGCTACCTGTGCAGGCTCAGCCGGGAGCTCCAAGAGAAAGAAAAGGTTATTGAGACCCTGGAGGCGAAACTGCAGGAGCACTGTGAGTCCCCAGGCAGCAGCCGCCCGCCCTCGGAGTCGTCCCGCTCTGCCACCAGTACCTCTTTTGTGTCTGAGGGGCTGGAGCCCTGCTCTGATGGGGATGCAGCCAGTGAGTGCAGCCAGTGCCGTGAGGAGCCCGCCCGGCTCACAGGTACCTTGGGGTGCTTGGGGAGCCACAACCATGGCATGGGGATGTGCAGTCCCTCTGTTGCATGTGGGTTGCTGCAGCAGTAGGTGCCCATCAGGCTTGGGCAGGGGCTGCCTGCATGCCCCAGTGCCAGCCTGGGATGTGTGCAGACAGCACCTGGGGCTGCAGGGCACCCTGCCATTGCACCACGGGCCTCAAGACTGGGACCCAGCCAGCCTCACATAGGGCACCCCAGCCTGCAGCACCTCTGGACTTGGCTGCTCAAGATGTGCCAGGGTCCCCAGTGCCGCAGGGAGGAGGCACTGCCAGCCTGGGCCTGAGCCACACTAATTCCTCTCTCTGTCTCTCTCCTGTCTCTAGGCCTTCACTTTGACTCCTTGTCCAAACCTGTTAATGCCCCCTTGCCTGCATTGGTCCCCGGGCTGCCCCCCTTCCTACCTGCCAACTCACCCCCTTCCACAGTCCCCCCACTCCTGGGCTGCTGCAGGAACCCCATCTGCTCCCTGGCTGAGGCACAGCAGGAGCTGCAGGTGCTCCGGAGGCAGCTGGGAGAAAGTGAGCATGTTTCTCCAGCATGGGGTTGGTCCTATCTGCCCTGCATACCATGCTGTGCCAAGCCGCATGGACACCCACCCTCTCTGCCCTGCCTGCCCTGCCCTGCCCCTTCTGCTTCCTGGGGCTACTGCTTTGAGGTTGGGTCTCATAACTGTGTCTAGGGGGTGATGTGGCTCTCATGTAGAGAGGACCTGGTGGGTGGGATGGACACAGTCAGGGGCAGAACTAGCCCCTGGTGTGAGCGTTTGCACATCCTAGGCACTTTGGGAAAGGGTTGATTTTGTTAGTTGTTCTGTAAGAGATGGGCAGGGCTTTGAACAACCTGGTCTAGTGGGAGGTGTCCCTGCCCAGCACAGGGGGGTTGGAACTCCGTGATCTCTAAGGTCCCTTTCAACTCTAATAATTCTGTGATTCTAAGAGTGGGGATGAGACCCTCCAACTCATCTCACATAATCAGCAAACCCTGGGAGAGCCTCTGCTCTTCAGGGGAAATGGATTTGCCTGGGGTAAGAGGTCAGTGATGTGGAATCACTATCAGGGGACATTGGGCTCTAGTGTTGGGCAGAATAAGAAGGGGGCAAAAAGTACACAGCTGGAGTGTATTAACTTCATTCTTCTTCCCTGCTCATTGCCCTTCTCCTCACTGCTTTGCCTTTTGCATGCAGGAGTAATGCTGCCCATGGCACCAACAAAGCCCACAGCCCCACTGGGCCCCTTCAGAGAGGGCAGCAAAGCCCCAGCTTCTCTCTGCCAACATGGTGCACTGCAGAACCTGTCTGACATCCCTGGGGCCATCGAGACACGCACCCTCTGGGACGTAACCCCCCCCAAACGGTTGCTTTGTGGGGCCCTGCCATCGGGGTACCCCTCTAGCCAGAAGCTAACAGGTAAGATCCATGCTGGAGGGCATGGGGGCATCCTAGCTGAGTGTGAGGGAAGAGGGAGGAGACCCAGCATAAGAATGGCTGTGGGACATGGCTCTGGTATGAGGCAGGATAGTGGGGACAGCATGAGGCAGGCTGCACATCCATCCATGCCCTGAGCCGTCTCCTTGTCTGTGGCAGGGGCAGACCTGCTGGAGGAACACTTGGTGGAGATCCGCAGCCTGCGCCAGCGCCTCGAGGAGTCCATCTGCACCAACGACCGGCTCCGGGAGCAGCTGGAACGCCGCCTGGCCTCTACGGGCAAGGCCAGTGGTACGGTGCTGCACAGGCCGGGGCTGCTGCGGGGGCTGTCCAGGCTTCGCACACCCCATTGTGCACGGCAGGGTGTTGGGGAGAGAGATTCAACACCGCTCCCCCTTTGCAGGGCTGCCCAGCGATGTCTATGTCCAGACGCCAGAGCCGGGGCTGCAGCTGAGTGGGGAGAACCAGGCTCTGCGTGAGGACAACCGGACCCTGCGGCTCCAGCGTGAGCACCTCTCCCAAGGTACCAGCATCCTGGGGCTGAGTCCCAGAGAGCACTGGCTGAGAGGCATGGTGCTGACACCTCCGTGCTCTCTGTCCCCAGAGCTGGCACGGGTGAAGGAGGCACTCCTGTCTGCCTGCTCCCGGGCACGGGAGGCTGAAGCGGAGCTGGGCCAGAGGCGTGGGGAGCAGCAGAAGCTGGCGGAGGAGCTCGCAGAACGCCAAGAGAGTGTCCGCCAGCTCCGGGATGAGCGGCGCTCTCTACAGGAGGACAACAACAGGTAAACTTTGGGGCATTCTGGCCTTGGGGCCAGCAGGGCTGGGTGACATGGCTGGCACTGGACCCACGTGTCTCCCTTCTGAAGGCTGCAGCACACAGTGACGCTCCTGCAGCAGCAGAGTGAGGAGCACCGCTTGCTCCTACAGACCCTGCGCACGGAGCTGCATATCTATGAAAGGCTTCCTCGCCCCTCTGCTGAGACCCGTGCAGGTACAGGACCTGTGACTAGCTTCCCCAGCCCCTCTGCCCAGCTCCTGGTCTTGGGGTGCCTGGCCCTTCTGCAAACCTTGAGTGGTCTCAAAAACCTCTCCTGTGGTGGTCCTGCTGGCAGGCAGAGAGGGAAGGCAGGACCCCAGTAGCCCCAGGCACATAGCCATAGCCAACTGCAGGGGCTTAGACTCTTCTTGTTTCAGGCTGCTTCCCATCTCCTCCAGTGCGGGATGTTGGCACAAGTTCAGCAGCTCCCATCTTCTCCTCACTGCGCTCTGATACGTCCGTGGCCCGGCACATGAATGGTGGGTACCTGAGACTGCCCGATACGTGCGCATCAGGGGCTGCTGAGACCTGACAAACTTGTAGCGACACCCTTGCTGAGCAAGGATGGAAAGCCCAGGGCAGAGCCAAGCCCCAAGGACGAGATGGAAAGGACATGGGCAGTAGGTAACGGGCTCACCTGGCCCTGCTTGTTCCACAGAGCCACTGACAAGGAAGAGTGAAGGACAGACAGGGGCTCATGTTGTGGGCCACCTGGACACCTACCGGGCCCTGGAGCAGCACATCCTGGAGGGGAAGACACTGGCCTGCGAGCTGATGTGTCTCACACGCCCAGCACTCGGGCTGCCCAACTGCCCACTCCCAGGAAAGGAGGTAAAACATGGGCAGGATGGGGCTGGAGGTGGCTGGGGGCCAGGCCCTCGGTGGACCATGCATAAAGTGGCTCCTGAGCCCAATAGCAGCCCTGATGATTGGGGGGTTGGCAAGTGGCAGGTAGCCTCCAGCCTGGGGGCTGTTGCTGGCATTGCCCTGCCATGTTGGGCTGGGCACAGTGGCTCCTCAGGTGCAGCGGGAAGCAGGTGCCCCGGCAGCACCTGCTCCTGCACCCTTGTCCCGCAGGCCCTGGGGTGGACAGGTGCGGGGCACCTCTGGGGCAGTGCCAGCACCCTACACCGTGTCCTGGAGGAGTGCACATCTCTCCTGGCTGCCTTCTGGAGCACCGTGCTGCCCGTCAGCCCTGCCCAGCACCAGGGCAAGGTAGACACCAGGCTGGGGGCTGGCAGGGCGGGGGGGCTGGATGCTTGCCTGCTGCTCACCGTGCTCATCTCATCCCAGGAGCAGGCGCTACAGGGTGAGATCATGGCACTGCGGGCCCAGCTCTCCGAGAGGGAGGATGCTCTGCAGAGCACAGCCAAGCAGTTGCGCAGCACTGCCCAGCTCAAGGACACCATGGAGCACTTCATTGTGAGCCAGCGTATGTGGCCCGGGTGGCATCTTGCTGCAGGGTGGCATGGCCAAGCCGGCCTGCTCCCCGTGTACTTGGGGTGGCCCCACAGTACAGGGACCTCACTTGACCACAGTTCTCTCCCCCTCGCAGTGACCAGGACCCACAACGTGTTGCGCAAGGCCAGGACAAACCTGGAGGTCAGTTTGCCCTGGTAGCCAGTGCAGGGTAGGGGCAGGTGCCCCTGCCCTGGTGAGCCCTGATACCCTGGGGATGGGCACAGATGATGAACATCCCATGCTCTGCAAGCAGAGTGGTGGGAAACGGGGGGTACAGTGTGTGTGTGTGTGGGCACGTGCCCCCATTTCCCTTGGCTGTTGCCAGCCTGCATGTCTGTGCCCACAGGGCACAGCAGTCCCCCGGCACAGGCCTGCCCTGGCTTTACTCTGCCTTATTGCCCTGTGTGTTCTCTTGCCAGGTGAAGGCCCACCAGGCCCTGCCCGTCGTGTGAGCTCCAGGCAGGGCAGGGAGCAACGCCCCTAGCCTCAGAACAGTCCGCCCGCTGCCAAGCCGTGCCGTACCAGAGGGCTGGAGCAGACCCCTGTCCCTGCTACTCCAAGGGCTGGGACGGACAGAGGTCCGAAGTGCCTGGTGCTACACAGCTAACGGGTTCGGGCTGCTGTGGTGGTTGCATGCCCTCCACCCGCCTTTGCTTGGCATCACAGCAGCAGCTGCTGGCTTGGGCTTTTCCCGCTCCATGCTTCAGCGCTTGCCCCCTTTCACCCACAGTGCTTAGAGCAGGGTGTCACAGCCCTCCACGGTGAGCACCTCTCACCCTGGGACTTGGTCCCATTTGTAACCCCGCTGCGTACCCATCCTTGCTCATGGATGTATGTATATGTATATAGATAGTGATATGGGAGCTGCGTTTTGGGGGCTCCCCGGGCATGTTGGGACCCCAGTGTGGAAGGAAGATGTAAGAAATGCCATGTTCTGTTCAGTGCCTGGAGAGTCCCCAATAAAGGTTTCTTTTGGGTTGTGGTGTTTCTGGCACGCCTGTCTCTGCAGCCGTGCTCTCCCCCTCCCCAAAGCCCAGCCTACTGGTACCACAGGCACCAACTTGCTGTCTCTTGACTCTCACCCCAGCACCCCACCGAGTGCTCCCTTCCCTCCAGAGTTCCCTGCCAACAGCAGGCCAGCAGCACCGAGAACAATAAATACTGTAATAAATAAGAGAAAACCCTGTCACATGGCACTGCTCCGGCAGCAGGCGGCGTAGCCGGGGGCCTGGGGTATCTTGCCCTGCCCCGCTCTCCCTAGGCTCCCTCCAGCGTGGGCGTGCACGGGTGTCCCTCTGTGCTGGGGACGGAGCAGGCGTTCAGTCCTTGATGATGCTGTCCCAGAGGCAGGTAAGCGTGGCTGCATCCAGCTGTATCACCCCTTCTGCTGACTCAAAGCTCAACCTGGCAGAGGGCTGGGGCTGCAACCAGAGCGGAGAGCCTTCCTCGAAGCTGGGGAGCACAAGGAGGGGGGCAGCCCCACACACAGGGCTGTGGGACGGGGCAGGTGGCAGTCTGGGGTGTCCCAAAGACCCTAGGGACCCTTGGAGGCTCATCACCAGGACAGCACAGCAACCTTCAGCAGGTAGGACTCATTCCTGGAGGCCTGGATTGGGGACAGTGCCAGGACTGCCTCGGGGCCCTTGCAGGCTGGAGAAGACAGGTAGGGTGAAGCCCTTTCTGTGTTGAGTGCGAGGAAAGGCTATTCTGGTGAGCAGCAAACACAGTGGTCTCAGAGACTCACAGAAGCCAGGGGGAGCTGTAGGTGGGCGGAAACCAAGGGTTAAATCAAACCACACCAGCAGGATGGGACAGTGCCACAGGCCCCGGCTGTTCTGGGCTCATGGCCGAGGCCTGTGTCCCTGCCAGATTCAAGGCTGGAGCCAGCGGCCAGTTCTCACACAGTCCCGTGGCCCAGTCCCGTGTGTGCAGACAAAGCGGCGTTTCGTGTCCTGTGTAGGGAGCAGGAGAGGCCCCAGCTCAGATGGGTTTGTACAGCAGCGTGGTGACGTACTTCTTCTTGTAACGGTGCGTGGCACTGAGCACCATCACGCCATCCTGCGAGAGGCACAGCATCAATGTGAGCGGGTGGGAGAGCTCAGCACCCAGAGCTCAGACCCAGGAGTGCAGCACCTCCCAAGGGAGCCATCAGGAAGAGGCCTCTGTGGGCTCAGCAGCAGCCTCAACCTGTCCCTGGTGTCCCAAGCCTCACAGCCCGTGAGACATGTCCAACACCCGCAACAGGGAGCCCGGGCAGAGCGAGGGAAGGGTCTGGTACACAACAGGAGAGCCCAGGGTTGCCCAGCTCTGTCACACTGTGGGGAGGCAGCTACAGGGAACAGAGGGCTGCAAGAAGACCACAACCTACATCCCTGCATGTGCCACACGCCACCAGGCAGCCAAGCTGTCCTTGTGTTGGTGCTCTCATCCCTGCACCACGGTCTCCACCCCACTGGGTGTCCAAGTTCTGCTCCCTGCAGGTGCTGCAGGCTCCTAGGAGCCACCACAGCTCTCCTTCCCTCACCCAGCAACCCCATGGGACCTGCCCTTACCTTGATGGAGAGTGCGTAGAGGTGATTGAGCATGACGTGGTTGGGTTCGGGCAGCAGTGCTGGGTCACACTAGGAGAAGAGGAGCGTCACAGGGGAACAGCAAAGCCCTGACTCCCCTCCCCAGCCCCAGCTGTGACAGGAAGCTGACACCTCAGGCAATCTGAGCTGCTGGTGTCTGTTCTGAACAGGAACAGAGCCCAGCTGAGAACCAGGCAGAGCAAAGGGCCAAACCAGCACGGTTAATGGAAAAAGTGATGCTTTTCTCGGGAAATGGCAAGGTGCAGGCATCAGCCAAGGGGACAGCAGGCTCCCTGCATGCAGTACTCCCCTTCCAACCCCTTCCAGAGTGTGGCTCTCTGTATGCAGGCAGTACGTTGTACCCACCGAGATATTGGTGTCCTTGTTCAGGATGACCTGGAGGAGGTGAGGTGGGAGGATGGGTGGGGATTTGAAGCGCTCCTCAGGCCGGTATACATACATCTCTTGGCCGTACGGACCAGGTGGTGAGCTTGATAAGTCTGAAGGGAAGAGACAGGAGGAGACATGAAATGGCTGAAGCAGGACTGGTGATCACAGAGCAGCTCTCAAGATGCTGAGAAGGACCCAGCAGGGCCTTCCAGACACAAGCACCTTCCATGAGCCATGGCCATATATCCTATAGCAACAGCTAGCCTTTTCATAGCGAAATAAGCAGCCAGGCTGGCCCTGGACATTTCCACGCTGGGCTGTAAGCTGGTATGTGCACTAACACAACACAAGCACCCTGTGGTGCCCACCCCAAGACACTTGCACACGGCTCTCAGCACAGCTTGGTCCCTCATCCTGCAGCAAGCAGCTGGCTTGCCCCAGAGATGTACCCTTTGCAGCAGGGACACAGGCACAGCAAACAGCAGCATGCCTGCATACTCGCGGTGCTGCAGAACTAGAACTGCCTGACAAGAGGTCCCAGATGGGCAGGTGGGTAGTCCAGATGGAGCAGCTGCTCAGCCTGTGTGAGAGACCACGGCAGCTTGTGGTCACTGGAACCTGGACTGGCCATATCTCCCAGCTGCATCTGAGCTGATCATTTTGGAACAGTCAGCACCCAGAAGGTCTCCATCTCCCTGCAGCTGCTTGCTGGCTTCTTTACAAGGAAGGCTGAGCGAGGTTGTGGAGCTAAGCTCTATCTGAGATGGGGTTTGTACCAGGGATGGCAGGATACACTCAAAGTACTTTGGACTGAAATACAACTGAGCTACCTGCCAGGATTTTACAGACTGAGCCAGCACTGCCACTCTCTGTGTGGTAACCCAACCTGCTGCTGTAACACAAGTGGAGAGGGAGGTTTCCGATGCGCTAGCACTACTACAAATTACCTTGGCACAAAAACCAAGAGCAGGACCTGAAAATAACCTGGATCCTGCTCTCACCTGGCTTGTACCCCAGATCAGATGACTTACTCACAGATGAAGAGACAGAAAGGGATGACGTTCCTGGTATTCACTAGTCTGAAATGGCTGCCTCAGCCACACACAGGAACTGACCCTGCTCCAGGACAGTGCTAGCACAAAACAAGTTATACCAGCGTAGCCACTCAAGGGAGATGAGGTCTCAGCTGTGGACTGTTGAGGTCATGCTGACAAACACTACTCTTCCTGGGTGCAGGCCCACACCTCCGCTAAGGGGGTCTGTTCACCCCCAGAGCAGTGAGTCTCAGAGCAGAGGAGGTGGAAAATAGCACATGCAAAGCCATAATGCCATAAAAACTCACCCCGACCTGAGGTTTCTGAGCTCTCCAGGGAATCCACCTTCAAAGCATCGAACACCTCAAAGTCAGACTTCTTGACGTGAATCAGGTTGTTAATCGTCCCCATCTGGCTGGTGACCACAGGCTGGAGAGAACTGAGGTAAGAGTCTTCCTATGTTCACCTCCAATCAAAGCATAGGCAATACTTCCTAGATCTTCCAGCCCAAGTTCTCTTTGCTGTGCCATTACCTTAAAGCACAGGTGACCATCATCTGTCTCTGCTCTATGTTTGCAGATCCCTGTTGTTTACCCTGGGAGGATTTTCCTTTACTACCAAACTGCTATACCACCTCCTGTTTTCATTTTCCATCCTGCTACATGCCAATGGGTTAAGCGTCCTCTCCTTCCCATGCATCCCACTGCATGATTCAGTTTGGAGGAGAATTTTTAAGTGAATGCTGACGCCATGGCCCATCCTTCTTTGTACTCAATTCTGAATTCAGAAGTCTTAAAGGCTTTCTGATGTCTCACTGCCCCTCAGTATGGCCCTGACCACTCCCCTGTACAGCTTGTGTAAGCCCAGGGGAACCAGCCTCTGAAAGGATCCATGGGATGGAGGTTCCCCTTTTGTTACGGCAGATACTCTCTACTCTTCCTGCTGCTCCTCTGCTACAGTTACATCATGTCTAGTTCCCTGAAGAGTGCAAGATCCTCAGGGTTAAAGCTTTGAGAGTTACCTCAGATGGGTCGTGGACCCACTGGCCATCCACAAAAAATTTGTACTGGTGCTCTCCTTCCGGGAGGTCCAGGATAGCGACAAAGTCATTGTGGCTGTGCAGAGAAAACAGACATGCAACAGCATTACCCCAGTGATGCTCTGGATGTGATGTCTTCCATGAGGTCCCAGAAAACAGCACTTTTTCACAAACTGCCCACCCCAACACCTTCACACTTGCTCATCATCAGTGATCTGAGGCACAGACACAACAGATGTGAATGTTCAAAGTGACGTTGTGGCTCAAACCCCAGTGAGTCCAGCCATAAGAAGCGCAGGAAGCAGCTCAGCTTGCAGACTTGCTCTGTGTGCCCAGGAAAAATCGGGTGTGGTAGACACCCTGTGCAAGACACACTGGAGAGGATGCATGGACAACACATCTAACCCAGCGTTGACACTGCAGGACAGGGGCAACAACTGTATAAACTCTGTTAAGCCTGCAATTGAGATAAACCCATTGCAAATGATTTGCTGGTATTATGCCCGGTGTCCTACACACTGTTTCCACAGAAAGCACAGATACGTTACAGAACAGCAAGAACATCATTTAGGCAGGGAGACACGTGAGGGACAAATAAACAACCCTCACTGGCAACAACACAACTAGGCATGGGGTAGTGACACAGCCAAGAGAAGAGCTGACAGCTTAAAGGGGACTGCTGCATACCTGAGCAGGGCTCGGCTGCCAGGACTAGGTGCTATGTGACATCCAGCTGGGCAAGCAAAGTGGCCCATCCTGTCCTGTCCTTCTATTTCACAACTTCCCATCACCATACAGCACCACCCAGGGAAGAAGCTGACTACATATTTGTGCTCAGACCCTTCAGCTTGGGTGAAACAAGAAAAGCCAGGTGACCAAACAGAACATCAACCAGCACAGAGAAGGGAAAGCAGTCTCTGCGATGGAATGGAGAACATAGAATGAGCTGGGTGAGAGGCTACCTCTTGATGAGTGGGATCTTAGTGCTCCAGTTGTTGAAAGAGCCAGAGATGAAGACCTCTTTGCCTCCATCGGCCCAGCGGATGACAGTGGGACGAGCCTGTTGGGATGGTTTCACTGACTCCTCCAGATCTGGCTGCCACGTCACGAACTCCTTGTCCCCAGGAATCTGAGCAAAGAAAACCAGAGCATGAGTGAGACACAGAGACAACTGGGACCACATTCACTTACCCCTGGACTCTACCCGCCCATCTGCATATCTCAGAAAAGAGCGTCGCAGAGACTCTAGTCTCTGAACTCTCCACAAACCCCTCATACAGCTGGAGCACAGCCCTGCACAGCCAGTGAGCTGAAGTTCCAGTTAGGGTCCCAGAGTGCAGGACAGGGAAGGCAGTGGCTAGTCCCTACCTTGGAGTCATGGGAGCTGAAAACACTGGGGTCATCGGTGCTGCCCACCATGATCTTGTGTGGGTGCTCCTTGGTGGGGTGGGGGGTACCAGAGCCATCTGAACGGTGGGACTTGGAGCCGTGGCGCTCCCCAGACACTCGCTCGCTGGTGGTGTTTCCCATGATGGCTCAGCAGCCCCTGTGAGAGAGACAGAACAGCAATATGCCTGTGCCCATGGGCTCCTGCAGCAAGGAGGGGAGCAAAGGCATTGTTTCCCAATGCTTTTTGCCAGGGAAGACTAACAGCAATCCTAAAAAAGGATGCCAAGCTTGGGAGCTAAAGGGGAATTTAACAAACAAGACAGCTTGACCTAATTATAGCTATATCCTTATGAACCATCACTCTAGTTAAGCTGGTAATTGTTACACTCCAAAATGGATATTAGTTAAACCTGTTGCACACAAGCCCCCAGCAGCCAGCACAGTAGAGGGGCTGATGGGAAAAATAAAGCAAACCTTTATTGGCAAATCATTTGCTTGCCATTAACAGAGCTTCTTTCACAACCCCAGAGTCAGGCTCTGCAGACAAATCCCCTACATCCAGCAAGTAAACAGACAGAGACTGAAAGTAGCAGCTGTTTAACAGCTCCCAACAAGTCTCCAAGAGCTTGCGGGCAGAAGAGCAGAGCCTGGCAAAGATGACGGGGAGCATTTAAAATGTCCGAGTGGAATCACCCAAGCTGGAGCTTGGCCAAGGCGTGGGGCTAATGCCACGGTGTCTGCAAAAAGCTCAGCTCTCAACAGCATTCGCTTATGATTCACCAGGCAAGCCACCATGTCAGCTGCAGCACAGTGCAGCGAGGAGGTCTGTTTGTTGTGTCTCTTACCAGTGGCACCAGCCCGAACACAGTGGGCAGATGTGCCCAGCCACCCAGAGGCACACAACAAGGGAAGGGCAACCCCAGCCATCTCAGTGCCCCTCTGCAACTGGAGATAGGCTGTCATCCCTGATCTTACCCAGCTCAGAGAAGGCAAAGCAGAAGAACTGACCATGCAGCACCAAACCATAAACAAGTACACACCTCTCAGGACAAACAACAAAGCCACCACAAGCCTCACCCAGTTTTCAGCAGCTGAGATGGATCGGGACTCTTGCCCCCTTCCCAGGCCTACTGTGCAGCTTTCAGCTTACTATGCTGATCGTGGGCTCTGCAGGGCAAGGCAAGAAGACTGGCTTCGTGCACTTAGTTGTGACATTTGGGGATTTGTTTAGCAGATCAAGTTATGCAAAGGCTGCCAGCCAAGGCTGCCAGCCAAAGCCAGACTTTAGAACATTACAGAGCAATTACTAAAGTATTTCCTAAATCCTGAGGGCTAAAAGGCACCTCAAGAGAGCAGCTAACCCATACCCCTACCCCTCAGTGAGGATCAAGTGTACTTGAAGATCCAGGTCAGATGAGCCACACCACTTGCTCTGACATCTCCCCCTATGCCCTGGAGGAGGCTCAGCCAGTTCCTCACAAAACCTGCCCCTGTGCCACTAGACTTGCTGTTAAGGAGCTTCTCTCTGCTAAGGCTCCCCTACTTCTCATCCATGGGGAGGGAGCAAAGAAGGGCTGAACATCTTCTTGTACCAATACAGACCTGAAAGGTATGCGCAGATGTCAACCCACGTGAAAGTTCCTCTCCCTCTCCCTCTCCTCTCAATCCATTTCCTCTGGGTGTCCCTTACATGTCACACTCTCTAAACACCTCCTAAGATTTTTCCCATACGGTTGCTCCTTTCTGGTGGATAGCATCCAAAACCCTACAGACAAGACCAACCCACCTCCTGCATGGCACACACCGGCCCCCTGCTCTGTCGTGACAGACAGCCTTTTGAGCAAAGCCTGCTGCACTTGGCTTTACTGAATTAAGTTTGACAGATCAAACCCTTGCATGATCAGGCAAGCCCTTGCGGCACAGCATGCTCTGATGGTGCGGCACAAGTACATCCAAGTCACTAGTGGAAATGCTGCCCATTACCAAAGCCTAAGGAAATCTCTGCAGCCCTTCAGTGCATCCACTCTCAGCATGGCCGTAAGGTGGATGCCTGCCTCCTGGATCACAAGACCCTTGAGTTTCTCCCAGTCCCACGTCCCCACTTTGCTTCTGAAAACGAGATGTGAAATACACCGGTTCCCCCCAAAATGTGCCATGCTTGCTGCCTCTCCCGGTACTTGGCTGGTGCCCTGCACCGGGAAAGACGGGCAGCCAGCC
>VZRU01014664.1:55292-75577 GCA_013398155.1 Pedionomus torquatus | reverse complement strand
GCCGGGGAGCGGTTCTGCTGCGGGTGGGCTCCGGGGAGGGGACGCCCCCGCCCGGGCAATGGCGTTGGAAGCCGCCCGCAGCTGCCCCAGGGGCCGAGCCGGCGGGTTCCCCCTCCCGCTGCCCCGAGGCGGCAGAGGCCTCTGGCTGCGACGGACCCTGTTTGCAAAGGGCACGTCCCTGACCCAAGGGGCTCCGGTTATCGTTTAAAATACTCCCTAAACAGTGTGCGATAGATTCTGGGCTGAGATCTGTTGAGCTGTCATCTTATCTAATGCTCTTGTTTGTCCCTTTTAACAGTAAACATCCTCTACTCAAGTTAAAATAACAAGCTCTGTAACGCTGACTTGCTGCTTTGACATTTATTTGCTAACTCAAGCTACCGTTAGTGGTCCGGGCTGTCCTTGGTGCTTTGCTTAACTTTGTGCTGCAAAGCTTTTTCATTTAGTATTGCAAACCTTACTAATAGCCTTTTACAGGACTCACAATGATGTTTTAACAGGACTCCCCGTGACCCGCGTCACCTCTCAAGCTGAAATCCCCATTGAGCCAGACACGTAAGAAAACTCTAGGACACTATCTGACAAAGTTTTCTTTATAAACAGAGATAATTAAACCCGGGGCTGAATAAGATAATTTTATATAAGCAACAATTTCAAAACATTCATAGAGAACAGAGTAAGCAGCTGCATTTGGAGTATTTCATCAGTATCAGAACAATTAGTAAAGTATGAGACATACATTTTGCAAATTTGGGGAATGTAGTGCTGCTTCATTGTAGCCTGTGTGGAAATAAAGGTCTTGACCATGCTTTATAGCATGTTTTGCCTTCTTATACTTCCTCACTTTAATTCTTATTAGAGCATACTGAAAAGCTAAGAGAACTAGTTATCAGAATGCCTTTTTCATAATGGGTGATTCATGAACATTTGGAAAACTGACAAATATTGTTGTGTTTACCATTCTGGTTGTGCAACAAGTTGGCAAAAGACTGCCCTGTGCTAAGACAGACGTGACATCCCCGAGTTCTCGCGGCGCCCGTTTCCCCTGTTCTGCTGCCCGTCCCACTGTGACATCCCCACAGGACCCCACCGGCGCCATCCAGCACCTGAGACCCCTTCACTCTCATCAGACCGCCTGTCACCTCAGCTTTTGCAGAGCTTTTGAGCAGCCACACGGGAGTAGGCCCGGTCCAGCTGCACGGAACGGTACATGGGTACCAGCTCAGCATCTTCCCATTTTTCCTTATGCAACTTAAGGAAGTTCTGTGAAATCAAACACGCACTCCCTTAACGTTCCACTTAATTCATCTTTCAGCAGGAGCCATTCGGAAATTCACGTTTACCAGGAAGCCAGCTAAAGGAATGGCCCGTTTGTGCTGCGTGAAGATCATCACCTCAGCAGATCACCTCACCTGGATGGTGTGCCCACACCTGCAGCCTGTTCTGGCCCTTGTGTTTATACTTTTGATTTTACACTCGCCTTCAGAGATGACAACCCGGCCTTGCATGCCAAGCAGAGACAAGCCAGGGAGACAAGGGCCAGCACTCCTCTATCAGACTTCCATTTGGCTGGTGCAGTCCCTCTGCAGGATTCTGGCTGCTCGGAATTAAACTGCAGAATGAGGAGACGACGGGAGCCCACGGTACTCCAACAGGCAGCGCGGTCCTGGGATCTCACTCCAGGATATGGCTCACCCTTCCCCAGCAGATCTTTTGACACAGAATGATTTTTTCTACTTCCAAAGGACAGTAGAATAAGCTACTGTGGCGCCAGGACACAGACTGGATCCCAGCAGGACAAAGCTCCTCGATTCAAATGCTGGGAACGCTTGTCACCACAACTTGTAGTGTGTAGCAACGGAGCTTAAACAAATCAACGGACGACCACTTTCTGAGCAGTGGTGTCCTATAATTCCTTTGGCTTACCACATCAATTCTGTATAAACTGAAGAGAATGTATAAATTTGGCCTCTTAAGCTTTTTAGTGTTTAACTTCAATTCGATTAAACACTTATGTATGTGTACAAAGTGAAAAATGAGGTTACAAGAGGTTAATGCTTTAATGCTTTTAATAACTCTTAACCACATGGCTGTATTTTGTCAAACAGAACATGGATTTGTTCTAGCAGAAGTAGATGCTACATAGAAGCACACTGAGGCTTTCCAAAACAGCAAAGGTGCTACAGAACCAAAACCTTTTCTAGGCCATCTTTGAAAAATCATCAATAGTATTTCTGTGACAGAATAAACACATCGCGTTTCTGAGTACAGCTGAGGAGGTTCTTACAGCAGGAAAATCAAAAAGGAAGGAAATTTAGACGGACAAAAAGCATAGATAATGTAATTAAAAAGACTGGTGACAGAGCCTGGAATCCTGAGCACAACACAGCACCTGTAAAGCGGGGATGAGTTTGGACATCGGTACCGAGGATGTTAATACAGCGTGCACCAGGTAATGCGCACGAACGTACCCAGAACCTGGCAGTGGTGTACGTGACAGATAACAACGACCAGTAGAGAACGGCAACATCTGTGATGTGCCGAGAGGCACCATTCTGTGAGTCGGTGAGAAATGCTGGAAGCAGATAAAAGAATAAATGGCAAATTTCTAGGATACATACCAGGGTTTGGCAAAATCTTATTAACCAGAAGTGCAGTCAGCACAGTTTGAAATATTTTGGCTGAGTCTCTGAAAGCGCAAGTCTCACACAGCAATGCAGCGGAGATTAGCTTTTCATTTCCACTACAAGTCTTCCTTGAGTGTCTAAAAGCCAAATATTTCAGCAGCTACAGCTTGTGTAAAAAGCTAAACAGACCTCTCTCACACCACACAGCTCAACACTTTTTTATCTGCTTGCTTTCAAAATCAAGTGCTGGTGGTAAAATCCAATCATCAGCTACTGCCACAATTCCACTGGTGCTGCCCTCGACAGAGACTCGCAAACCAGGAGGCCACGAGAATCCTCCTTTTGCCCTTCCTCGACTGTGTTTCCAGGTGGATTACTGCTTCGTAAAAGAGAGCCGTTCAGGGGCACAAGTTATTGCCAAGAAACTCGATCTTATCGTTCATCTTAATCATCCTGCTTTGATAAATCTTGAAAAGCCACCCATTGCACCTCAGCCTTTACATTTATGAGTCTAATATTCTTTTCACTATTAAAACAAACATCCTTGAGATGGAAACCAGGCTGAAAGAAAGGGAAAACATTATCATTGATAAATGGATATATCCAGCTATTTCAGTCTCCCAGCAGCAAGACGCCACTCTGCTGATAAAATGCTGACCAAGGGATTCCACAATAATTATTTTGTAATGCTTAATATAAAGTGTCAAGATACTCTGCTTTATGGAAATCGGGTTCAGGACTTGGCTTCTTGTTGCCGTACCTACAAAGAAGTACAGACATTTAAGAACCTCAGCGCTTAAAGTTGCAAGTGTTCTCTATGTTCTGTTAGTTCCGAGATCACTGCAGTAGATGCTGTTGAGCTTCAGTTGATATATTTACTTTATTCTACATTGTGCCTTGCTGAATACCAACACACCAGAGCATTTTATTTACAAACCGTGGTGTTCCTGCCAAGTGATAGCACATAGATTTGGCACAGGGTATTGAAAAGAGGAGATGGAAGGATACCCACACATTTTGTTGGTGTTGCACGGATGGGATTATTAGTCCCTAAACTACCTTAAGGCAGAAGGACTGCCCTGCATGCCAAGCTTAAGAGAACAGGAACAGGAACATTTTATAGGCCGCCTTGACATTTTCAAGTAAATTTAAAGCAGTTTGTCTCTTTCATTAAAATTCAATGTAAGTCACGTGCTTAGCTCTTCAACATTCGTGATAAGCCTGTAAGTAAATGTACAGTGAAACTAGCTTAATGATTGGGGGGAAAAAAATCAGTCTTAAAAAGGTCAAAATTGTTTTTCTTCTCTGGTCTGATATGGTCACCCATTATTTAATTGCATGGAAGCATTTAAGAACCTAATGAGACTTTGATATTCTGCTGAGTTACTTATCTTCTAATTTGACTATGATGATTTGTCTGATACATTTGATGCAAAGCAGAAGAGATTTATATTATCTAACACCCAACCAACTGAACAAACACAGGGTCTACAGTGCTAAACGGGAGCTGTGTAGATCCCTCTGTCAGCCCTTTTTGGAGGAATAGGTGAACAATTTCATATTGGAACACTGTATGAATTCAGGTTGGTAGGTGCTGCCTAGGAAATTTCCCTGGCTAGTCTCACTGTCATTCCTCTGCTGAAACATACAGTTTTGCTCTGTAAAGACTATTTTTCTTCAGTTTTTGCAAAGAACTGTACTGCTTTAAAAAGCTACATGTAGGGAAGATAAAAGTGCTCAAATGAAATGACACAGAAATCTTGTTGCTTGAAGCTACAAAACCGAGTTTGTGTTTAAAACCTACAGAAGAGGGAAGTACTACGTGAACTTGTAGGACAATCAGCATCTTTTTTTTTTAATGTTTTGTCCTCATTACAAGTATCACATTGGATCTTGAGCCCTTCAGTCTGGCTGGTGCCCCATCCAACTGAGTCCATACGTGTAGATGCAGAAAAGGCTAGCCCCTGACCTACTGCGCCCACGTTCTTCAGTTTCAAGTGAACTGAGGAAGGTTCTCTCCCTGCTCCAGGCAAAACAGGCAAACAAGAACAAAACAAGCGCATTTCTCAAAATTCTAGGTTAATTACATCTTATGCAGATAACAGCATAAACCAAACCAAGTGATCTTTGACAGACAAACCCATGGCTTTCCTGTTCTTTGCAACCCTCCTCCTAACGGATGCATATCTACAATTTGGTGCTGCTCCGCTGAGGCTTCCTTTGCCTGTCCTCAAGTTTTTAGCACAGTTTCCTACTACTGTAGCTTGGGGACCCGATAGGATCTTGGAATATGTGATACAAAAAGTCAAAGCCACTACATATAACCGATGTGCATCCCATCCAAATTAAATCTTTCTCTCTGTTGAGAGTCAGGAGCGCAAGAAAACACCAACCTGCAAAAACGCTATCAACAAGACTTCATGCCGTTTCACACCCAGGGCTGAGGTTCTCCCATACCAGGCAGAAAATCCAGGCAGTGCCAGAGCCACCGCACCCTTTGAAGATTCATGCATAATGCAGAAGAGAGGATAAACAAGGTCCTGTGAGTTTTTTAATGAGTTCCTTCACAAACTGTAAATGCAAGCAGCACACAGACCACCAAATGTTTAGCATGCATTTATCTGCCCATGTATTTTATGCCTCTAGAACATTTTATTTCTCTAAAATAAAAATAGGCAAAGATTAGGTTAGACCATTATAATACATAAAATGTACTGTTAATACTAAACTTTCTTTAATATTGTTCAGAAGAGTTTATTAACAGGAGAGACTTAATCCTATAATGAAATAATCCACATTTCAATATAACCTTTAACTCATATACAACTACTGTAATAAGCAATTAGTTTTCCAAATGCTCCCAACCGTTTAGTATTTGACTCTTGCTTTCATCATTTAATGATTTACAGTAATGAGCTGGAACATCAGTATTTTGTACTGAAATGGCCAAAATAGTTGTTCAGCCATGATTGCCCTCATGTGACAGATCTCAGATGTTTTTGTGAAAAGTTAGCCAAAAGCAATAGACAATGCCATCACTTCTGTTTCATTTTTACTGAAAAACAACAACAAAGTGACCATAATGACTTGCAGTCAGAGTCTCAGTAGCTTTTGAAGGACTGTTACTTTGCTGAGATTCTGCCCTTTGTTTAAGTTTTGTTTGACAAATGCTTTATAAATGAGCAGAAGAGGTGGTTTATGTTTCATTAATGAGGCTGATAGTGGTTAATTACTGAAGTTACGTAAACAATCCAATACCAGATCAACCCGAACGGGTCAGTTATGTAGAGAAGATCCAGCTGGAGTAGATACGATTTCCTTTAACTATTCAAAAACCACACAAGTTACAGAGATCTAGAATCTCTAGTTCAGATGAATAACAAAGTCTGCTTGGCTTGAAAACTAATTCTCTCAACAGGTATCAATCGAGGGAAGCTCCTTCTTGACCTGCAGTTTGAGCATTCATCAAATTCTGAGACCTATCAGCATAAAGGCAGATGTTCAACGTTGATCAGGCTGCACAGAAGCTCAGTTTTCACAGATGAGGCTGCAAAAGCGGTGCCACCCCAGGTGTTCTGGTCAGACCTATGTCACCAGGTCTGATTATTTCCTACAGAGACCATCCATGTCCCTTATTCTCCACTTCAGCAGCACTTCTAGATGACATGAACTTGTTGACTTAACGTTTGCAGGCCACATCTATGAGTAATATTTGTTTACTCATCTCTACTGAAGCATGCTTGAAGTACATGGTTATTTCCTTTGCCCATTAAAATGGCACCAGGCGTGTTACTGATAGAGACTTCAGCAGTGTTTTACACAATTGATGTATATAAGGAAAAACATCCCAGAAAACACAGCTGGAAGAGATCTCAGAAGATCTTCCTCTTCCTTTACAGATCAAAATAACTTGGAACAATTCCCAAGTTCTACAGGTAGCTCAAACTGATCTTCAAAGCATCCAGTGATGAATACAGAGGCAACTTATTCCAATGGTATTTTTACCACCATAACTGTTTCTCTAGGATCTCATTTAAATCTTCCTTACTCCTAAATAAGCTTTTTATTTCTTGATTTTTTACAGACATGGAAAACAGTTTATTTTCCTCTTCTTTGCAGCAGTTCCTTATGTGACTCAAGAGGCCCCCTCAGGTCCTCCATTTTTTATTGTCACGTTAAGCTTTGAATTGGAGAAGGCTGCTTTTACTGGAAAGACAAGTGTTAATCATAATTAAATTTACAATATCATTCTCTCTGTCTCTACCACATAATCTCGGCATTCCAGCCCTTTCTCAACACACATGATCAATGCAGAGCATTTGAAAGCTCAAAAACCCCCACAAGATGCTCAATTAACATCTGCAAGCCAATCTTTTTTGTTCTTGAAAGCCAGACTCAACTATTCCACGTCCAAAGACTAACAGATTCTGGAAGGGTACCACTAGATGGAAGTTGCACGCTCTTCTCTGAAGCCTATGGAATACAAACACGCCTGTCCTTCCAGGCTAACATGTGTTGGCTGTGCACTGTGCCACGGACCTGTGAAAACTGGTGTCTCTACAGACTATTTTAAGTGGCTTTGCAATCAGATTACCAATGGGAAATTAGTTTTGCCCTCTGCTGTCTAATTCCACAAAGTATAAAACAGAACTATTTTCTTCCTGAGGTAAATTGAGAACTTCTCTCACACAAAAGAGTCCTCCTTCTGGACTGAGTACGTTAGCAACCTGCTCCGCACTGTGTTAGGCAGCAAGTGTAACGACACAGCAGGTAACAAGGAAACGCAAAGGATCCCATCTCGTACCTAGGAAATGATGAAAACCTAAAATTGTAGTGATTAATTTATTAGAAATTATTAAAAAGGGAAGTACTCGGGAATTTGAGAATGAAACTTTGCAGTATTAGCGGTAACAGAAGTTGTTAACAAACATGTTTTGTTACGGGAAACGCAGGAGCCCTGTCTGTGCTACAGGAGCACAGGTGTGTCAGAGCTGGAACAGGGAGGACAAGGGAAGCGTTCTGCCTCTGGAGATACTGCCTTGTCAGGTGCTTCCAAATTCAATTATCATGTCACACAGACACACTATTGCAGCATTTTCTCAGCCCAGCACAGGAACACTATACACTAACACTCAGACATTTCAACATTGAGCAATCAAAATGGGAGAATTTTAAATTCTACCAAGAAAGCAGAATATTTAGTAAATGGACAGGGAGAACTCTGGGAAGCAGTGACGCGAGGGTCCCCATGGCCTCTGTCCCTGATGACCCAGTTATTATTTGATTTATGTGGACTTGCAGCTGCCCTCACTTCGACCCCAGAAAAGGCTGTGTGGGAAGTTTGTGTCTCCGAGCCGCAGCGCTGCTCTGCAGAGTGTCTGGAGCGCAGTGTGTGCTCAGAAACTGATAAATAGGGAAAAGGCCCAGTCTGCTCCAGCTGGGCTCAGCGCTGCAGCCCAGCAGACTCCACGCTGGAAGCAAGAAACTCTCTGGAACCACCGTAAGTACTTCTCTGAATGCTCTGGGATTATAAATTGTTGCTCTAGACATAAATTAATTTGGCACACGAAAGTAGTTCAGGTATTGGTCTTTTTTATTGTTTTTCCTTTATTTTTAAATGTCTGACTAAATGAAAATAGAAAACATGCACTTTTAAATTTGGTGTGTTACTGCCAAGAATTTCTTCTAACAGTACTTCATTGGACATACAGAGTGAAGTAAAACAACTTTTACATTCAATTATTTGTTTCCCTTACCTGAAGTACTGGGAAAACTCTAAGTTTCAAACAGCTTCTAACCTGTTATTTTACAATGTATAAAAATTACACCTTTGAAGTAATTATTCATGGAGTAACAATTCCAAAGGAAGACTTCAAGATCATTGTAACACAATCCATTAGTGAAATAAGCAAATTCCTATTATGATAAATATATGACAAGGAAGAAACACTTTTAATAAGAAGTGGGGTTTCTTCAAACTGCAGCTCTGGGGAGCTTCTCGGCACATTAAAACTGGGAGAAACAGATAAAACCTTAATAATGCACCTAAGGTGCATATAGGATCAATGAAGTGATCCTACAACTTCCCCTGCAAAAATAATTTTCTAATTGCAATGATCACTGATTACTGAATTGCAGGAGTGAAACTGCATACATCACCTGACATTGCACACAGCTGCCACTGACCGCTCAGTTAAAACGTTTTTCAGTTTTTGATTTAAATGTCATAAAATTAAGCTATGCTTTCCAGAAGTACAGCAATTAGCACTGACATTGAGATGTGCTATCTAGTTCCACTACATGATCATTAACATGCCTCAAGGTGTGTTAAATAAATGTTGAAGACCTTCAGCTTGAGTTCCTAAAATACCCTGTAAACAAGAATTTTCCCTATGACTCAACTGTCAAAATATTTACAATGGCAGTTAAAATACTGTCAATACATACCCCATAGAGAGCTCCCTGGAGCCTCTTCTGCAAGAGCTTTGCTTTGCATCTTAATACATTCAATAATATGAGCTGATGATATGTTACTTTATGGTATGGTATTTTATAGCAATAAAAATGATAAAAGCAACACCTTCCACCATAAGAAAGAATAAATAGATGTATGGTATGTATTCGAGTCTGAAAGTGTACACTGTGTTAAGTGACTGGTTTGTGATTCTACCTTACTTTTACCAACTAACAGCTTTTTTTTTTCTTTAACGATTTCCATCTTTGATAAATGCAAAGTCTTTCAGTTAGGACTAATACCTGAATGTTGCTGAATTTCTGTATTAGATGGATAACCGATCCCTTGAATTAACTTATATTCCATTTCCATTGAACATTATTCACTCAGAACTCTAAACACTGTAAAACTAAACATGTAAAAGTGCAACATTTTCAAACACGCTTAAGCAACCTAGAGTCTAAATCACATCTTCTGAAAAAAAAAAATTCAATTCTCCTGCTTGTAGAGACTTTCAAAATTAACACCAAACAAACAATGCACCCCCCACAAATGATCAGGATTTCACACGTGAAAATACCCAGCAGAAGCAGCACCTCAGAAATTACTGAGAAGAAGGAAAAGCAGGCAACAGCACGTGCCATTGCACAGATAACGTTTTCTTTCAGATCTGTGTGCCTGACTAAGGGCTAACGGTGCATCCTGATGGTGTTACTGCTTGTGATCCTATGAAACAAGCTATTAAAAAACTATTATTCTTTTGTTTTCAATTATTTCCACTTTTTAGGCTAAAGGCCTTTATGCATCATCTCTGGGACGATATTTCTTTTTTTTTTTTTCTTCCCTTTTAAAGCGCACATACACCAAAGGTAGGACTATATTTTGAGTATACAGAAAAGAGAAAAATGAGTACAAAATATTTTGGCTCGGGAATGGCTCCAAACACCCAAAGCTTTTACTCCACTCTTACTTCAACTTTGACCAAGTTATGCTTTGAAAATCAGTTGGGCATGTATGCTACATTCTGTCAACAATTCCAGTTTCACAGTGTGTGGCTAAGCTTTGTGTGCAGAATTTACTTGCCTGCATGGCAAAGGGTTAATGAACATATGTGTGGGCTGAAGAAGTGTCCTTTAGCTCATGGTTCACTCCCCGTCAAGTGTGAGATTAGGGATGGCTACAGAACTTCTGAGAGACCAGCATATAATGCCTCAGGAAATTTCAGCGACTCCTGAAGTTTGGAGGAGGCTTTCCTGTTGCTGGCTGACTCATATATAAAGGGTGAGGCAAAGGTTGTGGTACATGACTATGACATACAATCTTATAAATAATCAAAACTTTCTTGTCATAGAAAATTAAGTTCTGCCTTACATGTTACTCTGCTCTCTAGTGACAGGAAATGAATGAGTTAACATTCACAGGCCTGACCATTAAGTCTCATTTCAAGACACTACAGCATTCCTCAAATAATGACTGGATTTACAACTAATACAGTTATAACCATATTAATTAAGAACTTCAATTTTAATTTAATTTAAGAACGTAATTTAAGAACTTCAATATATACAAAGTCTCATTCTAAGCTGGGAATTCTGCATTTCCAGCTGATAACTTTTATTAGCCATAAAAATCAGTAAGAAGGACTAAATCCTCAAATCCATTCTCATACAATACCTAAACTGAAGAAACTTTGCCTAATTGAAGTCTACTTCCAAGATTTAGAGTGTTTAATCAACCAACTACCTTGCATCTGGAAATACGTACTTCACACTCCCAATTTAATACTTTTATCAGACTGAATCAGTGAAATTTTGTTTTTGTTTCTATTCTTTTATTACTTTTATTTAGAGAAACTACTGGAATCCACAGACACATTTCTTCAGCAAATACACATTTTTGGGGAAAAATGTAGACTTTGCTCAGGCCAAACTGATCTAACTGATAAGGACTGCATGATTCAGTGAGTCATTTCTCTTTCAAACAAATATTTACTAGCAGAGATAACAAAAAAAATCAGCATTCCAGCCTCACTGCATCTTTTCACCTTCTGCTGACAGCACAAAGAGAAAGTGTTCAGTTCCAAAGACATGGTGTTTCAGGGGAAGGGACATGTGTCTTGTAAGACATGTGGGAGGTGTCCCTGCCCAGGACAGGGGGGTTGGAACTTGACGACCTTTAAGGTCCCTTCCAACTCTAAACATCCTATGATTCTATGAATTCAGATTCCCTGAAATGGTATTTCCATTTTTGTCAGCTATAGCTAACTACAGGTATTGCACAAAACCCAACATGCGAGTCCTTCAAGGCTTCAAGTAAACCCAATTTGCTGTAAATTCTGCAAGAGCATATGCAGAGAATTCTCTCGCAGTTTGATTTTCTGTACTTTCCAAATACTGGCTTTTTTCATCCTTTCTGTCTTTCCCATCTGCTTAGGGGTAGCCTACAAGTAGTTCACTGGCAAATTGCCTCACAGAGATCTTACTCGAGGGACGTCAGACACGAGGTACTTTTAACCGGCGATGCTGTCCTACATCCCACGCTCGCAGAGGGTCGAGCGGCAAAGGAGAAGGTTTCCCACTTCTCTAACAGCTCCCCTGTGGCCGCTCAGCTGCCAGGCGACACCAGAGACCGCCTCTACGCACCTGTAAACACAAACCCAGCTCACGCTAGTACCATATAGACATAGAGGCTTTTTGTAGAACATTTAGAACACACTTTCGCAGAACTTCTCTATAAAGCGAAATTACTGAAAAATAAGGGAAGTTTTAAACTCGAGCCACAATAGCTATTCTGCACCGACCGTGTCAGTGCGAGCTCTCAGTCACTTTGTTATGAAAAACAGCAAAGTATCCTACGCCGAAGCAGCCTTCCATTATCCCAGGACAGAGACAAGCTCTGCAGAGGGAAATACCTCCTACTTGACATTGATTTTTTTCTTCTTCACCGGATGTTTTGTCCTCTCACAGGACTACAGGCTCCTCGTGTAAATCAGGCGGTGCTTCAGGGGGGCAAAGCTGACTTTCACAGCATAAAGGAGTACTGACATGGGGAAGAAGAGAGATACTCTGTGCCAGCCTTCCCAGGCTCTTTTTTCTATATTTACTTGCTTCCAATTGCCATAACAAGGGGATGAAACGAATTCACTAAAAGCCCATCTCGGTGCAGAAACAGAATACCCGTGACATCTACATTCGTGGAAATTCCCTAACTTGCTCTGAAAGCAAGATTTTTTTCTATTCAGTGAAGCTCTTTCTAATCTCTTCCCAAAAATGGAGAGCTTACCCATGAGAAGTCTGATTCCCCACCCCCCCAGCGTTTTGTGTAAAATTAGAAGCAAAACTGTTCTAAATGTAACTCGGAAATTTAGGAACGGACGCTACCTTGAACCTGTACTGTTGGACAACAAAACGTAAAGTCTGGTAGGAATTCACTCCTACCTCTGACTTACATACGATCTGCAACCTCATTCACGTCCTGGAGTCTTCCGTGTTGAGTTCTGTAGCGAAACTGACCCAGCGATTCTTTCTGATGTGACGTTTCTCTTTTCCATTTCTCTAGGTTCCCTTCTTGAAAGTCTGTCACGTAGCAAAGTGAATGAAACAGCGCTGTCGGGAAGAGAATATGGCAAATACGTTTGTCACTGTACCCGACGGGTATTGTCTTCCTGAGCCTGTGCAGTATTACGGTGAGTAAAGCAAAATTTTTGTATTATAAAAAAAGCAGAAGAGTAAAATGAAGACCTGTGGAAATTCACACCATTTTCTTTGTTTTAGTTTACAAGCTCTTAGAAGCTAAACATTCGACTACCAAGCCCCTACTGGAAGTCTACTGAAATAGACAAGCAGGTGCTCATACAGATTTTGGTATTTGGGTGATGCTGACTCACCATTTCATATCAACATTACTGGCGCTCCCTCCCTTTGACTTGTATGAAGATACAGGTTTTATTACAGTATTCCAGTTTTCACAGATCTTTGAACAATCCCAAAAGAATAAAATACAATGCACGTTTTTTTAGTGCAGCTGTTTACATTTAAAGGGGGCTGAATAAAACGAAAACTCTACAGAAAGAAAGGCAGGAAGAAGCTCTCCTAATCCTGTACATTCATTTTGCTAAAATGAAATTTCTTAACTGTAAAGGATCATATGTGCAAAAAAAACTAAATAAAACAAGCTCCTAGTTTTTAGCCTACTGAATTTCAACTTTAAGACTCCTGTGACAGTAATTTTTACCACTCTATTCCTTTTGGACCATCTTTCTCAGACTCTTCACCTGCAACATTTTGAAAATTATGCCTGAAACAAACACTTCACCCATTAACAAATTCACTCACTTAAAGCAAAATATTCTTCTGTATTGCAGAGAATTTACACTTCAGTGTAAAATCAAAGGTAGCTACATCAGTCAGCAATTACATACTAAGAAGAATCCAGAGGCATCCACATGACATCCATCCAAGCGTTTACTTAAAAACATGACCAGTAGCACATGTAAAAAGAACACGCCAGACTGCCCTTCTGAAAATGCATCCATCTAATATTTGTTATATTTAGTCTAGAAAACATTTTTAAACTTTCAAGTATTTGATGTCAAGATACTCCTCAGGTTTTCATTTCATTTCACTTTCTTCTGTATCTAGATGTTTTACCAGAGCACATCAACTATCAGCTGCAAGACACAGATTTCCAGACTGCACCTTACTGTCAGTACTCAACAGTCCAGATTCCTCCTCCTGTATTCCAGTCCCAGCCTTCCCAGTCCCAGTACAGCACATACGGCCTGGAGTCTCTGTACAGTGATGGGCAGTGTGTCATCAGCAGCTGCGAATTAAGCAAACCCCCCTTTGTGGCTCCCCACGTTGATGACTCTGGATACCAAGGGCTAAAACGGCCAAGATTAAGCCACTCTTCTTTGAGAGCGAAGGGGCAGGACGAGCTGTGTGTTGTGTGTGGGGACAAAGCCTCAGGCTACCACTACAACGCACTGACCTGCGAGGGCTGCAAAGGTGAGAGAACAGGCTGACCTCAGCCCCGCGGCGACTGACATCATGATCCACACCTGTGATTTAAGCAAACAGGTTTCATTATTTTTTTAAGGTGATGATTCTACAGAGGATACTAATTTCTATAACATTTTTAAAATAAATGCTTTCACAGCACGTATTTAATATGAGCATTTAACGCAAACAATTTTTGCATTGATTATTCTCTAGAATAGTGTTTAAGCAGGTGCCAACTTTCTCGTGACCATTTATTACACATTTACCTCAGTGCTATTAATTTTACTTATTACTAAGTAAATAGAAGCAATAATTACTTACTGCTATTATTTTTACTAGCTATATAGAAGCTGCCTTGGTAGCTTCTAGGTAAAAGGTGATTAATAATACTCAGAAAGAACAAGACATAACTATGTTGTTAAAAAGCAAATATAAGATCAAGATACTGTTTCCATTGTAAAAAAACCAACCCCCACACAAACCCCTTTTATGTCATTATGACATAAAGCTCGCTAGATTCCTTCAGTTATAACCTGATTCTTGTCTGTAGGCTTCTTTCGACGTAGCATAACCAAAAATGCAGTATATCGATGCAAGAATGGTGGTCACTGTGAAATGGACATGTACATGCGAAGAAAGTGTCAGGAATGTCGCCTGAAGAAGTGTAAAGCTGTGGGAATGCTAGCAGAATGTAAGTGCACCTTGTATGCTGGCTGCTTTACAAATTAACTTGGATAAAACTTTCTCCAAAGTCAATCCCTTTTCCTCATGAGAGCTAAACGGGTTTGGTCTGAATTTCATTCAGCTGTACGAAAATGCACCTTTGGAGTCTGTAGCACATGTAGCATCTTCATCTGCAGACACCACCAATGCTCAGCATGTACCTCCTGAAGGGAAGAGGACAGCCGTTCAAAGACATTACTAGAAAAAAATAAAATGTGCTAACAAGAGACAGCTAAACATCCTGAGCCTTGGCAGGACAGCAGCACACATATCAGATGTGCTTTTGTGTTTGCAAAAAAAGAAAAAGAAAAAAATGTGCACAATGGTTTTCAATGAAAGATTCTTGTACGTTGCAGAGCCACAAGCGAGATGGCATAAGACAACTGCAAACACTCAGAGCCCTGGTGGGCACAGAACACTGACTTGCCTCATGAGCAGCACGTTGCCACGCTCTCTCAGAAGCACAGTCCCTCGTAGGTGACGGCTCCTGTGGTGCAAAGCTCACATTACGTAGCATAACAAAAGTGATTAGTTCAAATTGTCATTATTAGAAAATTTACTTATTGATGTACAACTCCACGCCTCACAGGTTTGCTGACTGAAGTACAGTGCAAGTCAAAGCGACTCAGGAAGAATTTCAAACAGAAGAACAGTTTTCTTTGCAACATAAAACTGGAAGATGAGGGACTGAACAGTAAGCACGTAACATCTACAACGAGATCTGGAAAAGTGTGCTATTTTTCTACTTAAAATATCCCCTTTATCATTTCTTTCTGCTCCAAGTCCTTGTCATTTGATTGGTTTATTTTTTTTTTTACCAGATTCCAGAGAAAATGGAACTTACTCCAGGGGAATATCAGCTTCTTGACCACATTGTAGCAGCACACCAAAAATACACAATTCCCCTCGAGGAAGCAAAGTTTGTATGTATACAGAACAATCAGCCACATTGCTAAGTTGTTATTATCCTAAGCACTGTATCTTGGTTATCTCAGATGTCTAAACACTCTTTCATGCAGCTACAGGAAACAGCAAATCCCGAGGAAAGTTTTCTCCATCTCTCTGAGACAGCAGTTGTCCACGTACAAGTGTTAGTGGATTTCACAAAAAAACTTCCAGGTAAGCTCAGAAACTACCTGGCTCAGATTCATGCCATGAACCTGAGAAAGATCCAGGCTTTAAGAAAACTCTCATTCAACTGACTATTTTTCTTACAACTCTAATGATCAGGGTTACCACTGACTTGTCACAAGGACAAGTTAGAAGCATTCACTTCAGAAGCGTGCTGTGATTACTTTTCCATTTCAGACACAGAGAGTGTTCTTCTGAAAGTACACTCAAAACACCATCTCGAGTGAATTACTACCACATTCTCTGAAATCCAGTTCAGTTTGTAATTTATCATAGCCATCAAAGAGAAAAAACAGATGTTCCTTCAAAGGAAAAGACAGCAGAAAAGGGACTAACTAGGTGCTATTATTCATACTTTCTTTTCATAAAAAAAAACCCAACAGAACACGTAATTAATACATGTGTAAAATTCAATGACAAAATCAATCAACATGTCTAAAGCAGATATTTGAAGTAATTTAGCACTATTGTGGAGCAGAACTGAAAAAATGGATGAGCTGGGTTTTTTATGTTACATATCCTGCTCTGATCAGGATTAAGAAAAGACTCAATAAAGTTCCTTTGCTCTTGAACTATAAGTGCAGTTAATGAATTTGTCAAAAGATGAACTTAAAGATGAATTAGATGAATTAAAAAAAAAAAAAAGATCAGATATCAATGAGTAAGGAGAATATCCACACTCATTAACCAATGCAGCAAATCTGTAAGGTATTAGGCCATGTGATACAAATCAGATATTAGGAAGAAATTTTCAATAAAGTCTTGCTCAGTCCCAAAATTTTTACTTGTATCTTCCTATGAATCTTCTAATACCAGGTGCTGAAAACTGAAATTGTTTGTGGGTTTTTTTTTTTTTTTCCTTTTCACTTGTTTGACTTGCGAACCAAATCCCAATACTCTTTGGTACATGCATCTTTTAACTATGGCTCTTCCTTTCTAGTAAAACATTTATTAAAAAAATAATTTTATCAACTCATGTTAGGGACTTAAAGACATCCACAGCCTTAACATCTATCTTTCTTTGCAGGGTTTGAAAGTTTAGCTAGTGAAGATCAAATTGCACTGCTAAAAGGGTCAACAGTTGAGGCAATGTTTTTGCGTTCGGCCCAAATCTATAACCAAAGAATTAGTGAATGCCAACCATCAACAAGTGAAAGTAAGTTTGACTAACAAGACGTCTGTTAACACCAGTAGGAGGTTCTGCCCCTTTGAAACATATTCCATTCACTTTAATTCCCTTAAACTCAAATAATTTCCTATTCAAGCATAGCGGTACTTAGAATAGTGCCAGTGATGTCCACATACCTTCTATAAGGGCTTTTTTTTTTTTTTTTTAAAGAGCATACAAAAAAAAATTTAAAAAATAAGAATAAATCTGCTTTCTCCCCATTAGTTCCAAACAAAGAGAAACATTTTTGAGCGTTTACACAAATTATGGGGTGGATCAATAGTATTAGTTATATTAATGACCTACTATATATTGTGTCAAGTTTAGCGCAAGAGGCTTTGACCAACAATAATGCCACCAATGCACTTGGTGCTGGCAAATAGAACCGTTTTTTCTACTTGCATGGATATGGGAAAAAAATTCAAGTATTTCCAGGTATATATCTGCAAAGCAGATGCAGACAAATATTTAAAGTCACATTAGGCTTAGTTGGGAACCGTTATCCGTCTTGTTCCAGGTCACGTAAGACTTTCTGAGCACGGGACAAGCCATGTTCAAAATCTTCATAAAAACATTTATTCCATGGAAATGTCTCATGATGAAGAGAGTCCAACTTCCACTACTACCACAGGTAACGAAGGTCTCAGAATCAAAACTCCTGTCAACCCTTTGCTTTGCTGGCCCTGTTCTTAACCACAGTGAGCGCCACCCTCACTGCGGCCACTGCTCCTCCTCCTCCTCCTCTCCACTCTGCCGAGCTGCTTTGTTACACACAGACGTTACATCCTCACAGAAGAGGTGATTTTGTCTGTATCTTAGGATAAAGCCTTGAGTTGTTTGTACCAGGACCCCCACAGTACAACTGCAATACAGCTGCTCTTACTGCTTCAGGAATGAACACGTTGCGTTCAGGCTTGCTAAGCACTGCGCGCATCAGAACTGCCAGAGCCTTGAACCATTAGGGCAAAACTGACTGCCAACAGCAGGGCCCGTTTCTGCACTGACATTCCATTCTCTTTCATTTTGAAGGCATAACCGAGGAGTTTATCACCGCACTGTTTTACTTCTACAGAAGTATGGGCGAACTGCAAGTGACCGAGGCTGAATACGCCTTGCTTGTGGCCACGACGGTGTTTTTTTCAGGTAAACCGGGGGAGGGGGAGTCACGGAGGAGGCGTCCGCCACGCGTGTCACCGCGGGCCTCGGCTCACCTGCGGCTGCTGTGGGCCGGGCTCTGCCTCCGCTAACCGCACTCTCCCGCCTCGCCCCCGCAGACCGGCCGCTGCTGCGGGACAGGCGGCGGGTGGAGGAGCTGCAGGAGCCGCTGCTGGCGCTGCTGCACAAGCAGGCCAAGGCNNNNCGCTGCTGGCGCTGCTCCACAAGCAGGCCAAGGCCCGCCCCCCGCGCGCCCCGCAGCGCTTCGCCCGCCTCCTGGCGCGTCTGACGCAGCTCCGCAGCCTCAACCACGCCCACGCGGCCGTGCTGGTCACGTGGCGGACGCAGGACCCGCGCGTGGCTGCGCTCTTCCGCCAGGTCTGGGACCTCCACCAGGCGGCGCCGTAGGACGCGCGCGCGCCGCTGGGGGCCGGCTCCGCCCCGCCTCGCGCGGCCGCTTCCCGCTCGTTTGCCTCCCTCAGCAGCGGCGCGCGAGCGCGGCCGCCTCCGCCGAGGCCATGGAGAAAGAAAAACCTTTTAAATTGTTCGTGCCGCCGCGCCTGAGCAGCGGCCAGGTGTCTGCAGTCAAGCCCCAGGCAAGCACTCGGGCAACGGTGCAGTGTCAGGTAAAGCTTTGTTGCCTTGTGCTGCTCCGGCGATGGCGGCAGGCGGTGGGGAGGGCCCGCCGGGCGGCTCGGTGGCAGCGGCCCTCCCGGAGGTTCCCGGCGGGGCCTTGGGCCGCCAGTCCTGGAAATGCAGGTGAAGGCCCATGTGCTGGACTCGCTTTTCGGAAACCCTTAAGATTGGTGCTGCGGGAGAACACTTCAAAGACTTTTGCTATCAAAACTGAAGAGAATTGTCTTCTCAAGCACCTGCTCTGTATTTTAAGTGTACATCACCAATGATAAATACGTATTTGGTGTGCGTAATTCAGAACAGTAAGCGGGAAGTGCACCACTGGATACCCTTCCTGGTTTTGACTTACCAGCCCCACCAGATCCGGTGTGCAGTGAGCATGTTCTGTCGCTGCAGTCTGTTAGGTGAATTCAGCAAGAGTTTTTTTTGTGTTAAAGGCCCTTTTGCAGTGGTCTTAGATTGAAATGTGATATTTTGACAGGACACGAACTATGCTATTTAAAAGACAAATTTCTATGACTTCTAAAACACCTTGTAAAATGAAATTTTCATACTAACCCATAACTAGATGTGTTTTACAAGTACTCTTAGGAATAAAGCAAAAAATAAATATCGAATATTAGACTTGAAAAAAAAAAAGATTTTTGGTTAATGAGTCCAGGTGTGCAGTAGCTGGTAAGTTCTGCTTTGGCCACAGCGTAGTCTATAAAGCAAACTACAAAATACCAACAGTTTGAAAAGCCACTGGGAAATAAGAAGCAAAGGTCCAAAGCCATTACCAATACCTTGGCCTTTGAGAATTGTAGGTAGTTGATTTATTAATAGAAAATTCCACGTTTGCATTAGCTGTACTTTTTTTTTTTTTCTGGGTTTTATAATAGTTTTTTACAAATCTACCCACAAGAAATTAATTTTTAAATTTGTGCAGGGTTTTAACAAATGCCCAGATGATGATTTTAATTTGCCATTTGTAATGACTACAGTGAACCGTGGTGAAATCACTGATTCAGGTAAGAGTAAAATCAGCACTTACCTTGCACACGCTTTTAAATTTTTTTAACAGTCAGCATTTTTCATGAGTAGCTTTAACAATTTTGTAGCTATAACACTGTTTTATACAGTTCCACTGCTGTTTTTTTTAGAAATACACTGATCAAAATCCCTTCATATTTCAGATGTGATTTCGCAGCAAGTAAAACTTTGCTCTGAGGTAGATCAAGAGGTCAGCTAAGTATAAATTCTGCATGTCTGATAACTTTGTCTGGCTTTATTTCATCTATAGAATAATGAACTTAGTAAAGTGGTTTCTGTAAGCATTTAAATCTTCTCAAGGCATCTTTACCAATGTTTTTCTGCTTTGGTATAGCTCAGTAAAGCTAATTTTTTTTTTT
>VZRU01014664.1:22750-55260 GCA_013398155.1 Pedionomus torquatus | reverse complement strand
TTTTTTTTTTTTTTTTTTTTTTTTTGCGGTGGCTTCTTGTGCTTCCCAGATACAAGCTGTTTGCTGCAACAATGGAACATATTTCCTGCAGTCCTCCTAATCATTTTTATATCCTTAAGGTCTAGACATCTTTTAGCCCTGACAGCTGTTACAGTTAGTACTGCAATAGTATTATGATGCAGCCAAAACAAGGATAGTGTTAAGTGACATCATACCTGAAACAAACTGCAGAGCTGCCCTGTGCCTACTGTACTACTGCCTTCCTACACCACTGAGCAAGTGCGGTTTGTACAGTGCTTTAAAGATGTTCTGAGAGCACAAAGTTGGTTGGTTTTCCTTTCTCTTTGTGTATGAGTTAACTGCGGAAATGTATTGTGAGTAGTCTTGGAAAAGATGTCAGAAGCTGCTTTTACTTAACTCAGCAGCATCTGTCAGAATAAGAGGCAGGAAATAGTGTGAAGAACCTAATGCAATCTTGGCTCTACTGATAATTCTCACAAAACTTTCATTGACTTTTGGTGGAGTGCAGTTATCTTTACTGCTATCTATTTAGCAGTGTCACTACATCTGAAGGCAGTGGGGTATTTTTTGCTTGTGTTTGTGTCTCTCGTTCTGGAATGTCTGTTGATAACATACACGGTGGATACACAAAGATTTAAACTGTGGTTCCTGATGCTGTATAAGCTTGTGTCACCATCTGTGGAAAAAAAGTTACTCTTGTGATATTTCTAAGAGATAAATATGTATCTAAACCATTATTAATTAAATAGCATTTGAGATTACATTGTAGAACCTCTTTTAATAGCATGTAGAAACAATGAATGAATTGTATTCAAAACTCTACAAAGAGGCTGAGAAGATCAAGCGGTGGAAACTAACTGTAGAATCAGAACTAAAGCAGAACGAAAGAAAACTGCAAGAAAATAGAAAGATTATTGAAGCACAGCGTAAAGCCATTCAGGAATTGCAGGCCAGTATTGTACAATATACATTTAATATGTAAAGTAAAGAGAAAGTTCTTCCAGATTTAATGTGAAAATATTCGTATAATTAAATATTAAAGAATTGGTAGAAGGTTGACCTTAAAGAAAAGGTTGAAGAAATTTTGAACTGTTGATGTGATGACTTCAAAGTCATCTACATTTGGCTAGATACCAATGACCTACTATGCTCTACTGTTAGTAAAGGAGAAAGTAACATTTTGGGTTTTAAAAACGGTTTTCCTCTTTCTAACAATTTTCATTCCATCTGTTATTTACATCATACTGTGGGTATGCAGAAACCCATTCAAGACTGACTAAACTGTCATTCTACTGGTATGTGTGAGTATGCTCACATGTATTTCTGCATTCAACACATGCAGGGAATCTGCTTGCGTTATCCCAGTTTCTTATGTCACTGGCAGTGATGGACAGAAATTGTGATTGAATTACACATTCTAAAGAAATTATTGGTCTTTTTTTGTTGTTGTTTGTGTTTGCATTGGCTTCTGTAACCTGGGTCATCTTTATTTGATTTTTGTCTTGAGAAAATGGTTATTCTCAGAAGGGATGTGCACATGCAGTGTGTGATTGTATGAACAACATGCCTGTGTTTCAGTTGCTGGTAAATTATTGTTTATTATTATGTCTTTCAAGGAAACTGTAACAAAACATGTCTCAACATGTAATAGCAGATAAAACAGATTTCTGTCTTCTGATGCAGAAAATTACTTTTTGTGAGATTTGAGAATTGCATATTTCTATTCTATTTTTCAATAACAATGTGGTTTCATATTTTTTTCCCTATGAAATTAGTTTGAAAATGAAAAACTAAGTTTAAAACTGGAAGATGAGATATGTGAAAATAAAGATCTTTTAAAAGAGTAAGTAATACAGTCAAAATTATTTTTGTGAGATAATTAGTGTTTGTGCTGAAAACTCTATTAATATGGGAAGTTTCATATAGCTGTTAAATTAATAAATAAATATAAATTAATATAGCTGTTAAGTGTCATCAGGGCATTTACATTGTTACTGCTTCAGTGACTTAGGTATTGAAAGTACTATGCATTCCTGTGACAACGTATTATGGTATTTTTTCCTCTTTTAGAAATAGCGCTTCAAGACATCTATGTAATCTACTCAAGGAAACCTGTAGTCACTTCACAGAGAAGTCCACCAAATGTAAATGCTATTTAAATTTTGATTTATGAGAGTAAATGTACTTGTAGCTTTCTCTAATTTCATGAAGGAGAAAATTCTCTTCCAAATACATTGTCCAGCTGAGGTAAAATGCAGGTGGCTCTGCCAGAATTACACTATTCTCAGAAAGAGTGAGATTGGGAAGGAAACTTGAAAAACTGAGCTTGCTTGACAATTCAATGGAATATACATTTTCTCCAAATTATACAATTTTTGTCACACTGTTATTTAATGATTTTTTTTTTTTAAATAAGAAAAGAGCCTGTAATTCCTTTTTTAATCATTATGCTGTTTGAGCATAGTGGCTTGGACAGCTGGCGTTCTTTTATAAAAGGAAAACTTTATGGTGCATTCTTACTTTGATAGATGAACATGAAAGAGAAGAAACAAGACAACTATACGTGGAACTTAATAACAATGTTGAAGTAAGTAATGTAGATTGATAAAAGGCTCAAATGGGTTCCAAATAAAACAGGTATGTTGAGATATCTGAGTTATATGCATATGTTGACAAATTATTGATACAAAGAATGTTCTGTGATGAAGTGATTAGAACTGTCATGTGATACAGGAAGCCAGGTTTTCAGTCCCTTTTGAAGAATTCTTCTTACGTTGCATAGGGCACATTCATTGGATAAAATGCAACAGTGTTTAGGCTGTAGAGCCATATGATCTGTGTGATATGTATGATCTGCTTAACGTGAGGTGACTGCCATAACTTCTGTCTTTCTGTACTCTGTTTCACTTAACTGGTGTTTTCATGGAATGGCAAAGGTTGGAAGCATCCTCTAGAGAATATCTGGAGAACTTCTGCTAAAAGCAAGATGCAGTAGAGTGGATTGCATAGGGCTGTGTTCAGTCAGGTTTTGGGGTCAGGTATATTAAGATTATTCTGTTAAATAATTTTATTTAATGTAAAGTGCCATGTAAAATAAAGAAAATTAACTTCAGTCTTGAGTGTAATATAGCAACAAAATCAAATACAGGAACTGGTGATTTTGTGTGGAATAAGAAGTGTAAGATGTGAGTATTCTGTGACTTAAGGAGGGCTTTAACCATTATAATTAGCAAAAGAAGTGCAGTCTTGCCAAATAAATTAATCATATTTTTTTCTATTAATTATTCCACTGTGAAAGATAAGACCCTAGTATATTTATAATAGAGAAATGCAAGCCATCATTGTTTTGGGATTGATGAGTGTGCTATTAAGCAGAGTCAGAGAGTACATGATGTACTGGTTAAATATTAATTACAGGTTGTTGTAGCAACTAGGAGAAACACAACTGCTCCTCCATCATGCTAGGCATCTAAAACATGGACCAGTAGAAATATTTCATCCTTGAAATTGTTAGATCTTGAGTATAGAAATTCCTAAACTTCCGACTTTGAATAATTGTAACATTCTGTTAACACCAAACTATAAATGTAATTCTTCATTACCTAGTTTTATATGGACATATATATTGAATTTTATTTTTAGAGAATGATAATGGCATTTGAAGAGCTTCGTGTGCAAGCAGAGAACACCAGATTGGAAATGCGTTTCAAATGTGAGGATTCTGTTTATTGTGTTTATGCTGCAGGCTTAACAATCTTGTACTTCATAGATTTTATTGCATGCAGTTTCAGGCCAGAAGGATATGAAGTGGTGAACTGTAACACTGTGGCAGACATTGTTTTATTTTTGCTGCCTGCCATTTAATGCCTGGGCCCTTTCCTTGTTTTTCCATTGGGTCAGATTTTGAACTTTGTCTTTCAAGTAGTCACTCAAAGTCTCAAGTTTTGTCTGTGAAGTACAGGCTAGAGATCACTAATTTTATGTAACCAATTTATTTAAATGATAATGTCCTAGTCTACAGCTACAGAAATTTTAATTTGATTTGCTTTATCTATTCTACTGTGTGCCTGTTTTCATTTTTACATCTGTTTTTTTGTTAGTTTCTTATAACAAACTATTAAGTAATACATGAAATAATGGACTAAATCTGTGGATAGCTGGTGCAAAATTCCTTTGATTAGAAAAAAATTTAAAATACGACCTTAACAGTTACTTTTGATGAAATAAATTGTACAGCTGTAGAATTGTAAGGAATCTTAAACTGGAAATTGTATTTATCAGAGTATATTTTAGCTAGTATATTAACTATGGATCTCGCTGTATCTTAAAAGTAAATGAAGAAGCAGAAAAAGTGGACAAGTTTGAAAAAGAATGCAAACTGGAAGTCAGTATGAAGGAAAAGCAGGTTTGCTCAGTTTTACAATCTAATATGTACAGCTTTAATTTTGAAACAAATCTTGCAGTTTATTTCGTACTTAAACTTGTTTTTGTGACTTACTGATATATCAAATGAAAACAATTACTTTAAAAGTGCTTGTTTTTTTTGTAAAATATTTGTATTTCAGAAGGATGGAAATTAATACTGTAAATGGCCTTTCAGTGGTATGTTTCTTCAGTGTTATTTGTTAGGAATAAAATGTGAATTAGGCTGCTGTATCCCAACAAGGGACAAGTTAGACAGGTTTTAAAGACCCATGTAAACACTAAATACTCGTCATGTTCTCTATACATACACTTGCCTTTGTAAAAGTGGTCTGTGTAGAAGCACGAAATGAGCAAAGCAGTTACCACTCCTCAAAGGTAAGAAAGTTATAGTTCATATCTGGTAAGAGGGAATGTTGAAGAAGGATTAATAATGTATATCAGACGACAGGCTGGTAAGAGAGTTTAGGAATTTGAGATTGGAGTAGGTTTTTTTTGTAGTGGTCTGATGAGATAGGCATGATGGGAGACTGATTAAGTTGAAGAAATTAATTGTGGTAAGAGCGTTTAGTTTGGAAGCAAGAGACTGCGAAGCAGAGCATCCATCTGTGTCTGAGAAGGTCAAGAGTTGACGTTTTTTCTGTGGATGGATGTGACATTACAAAGGTCAAGAAGTGTTTATGGGCATCAGTAAAAAGGACAAAAATAACAGCCAGAGCAGCATTTAAGTCTGATTCTGCTCACTTTAGTGATGTTCCAGTATCTTTAGTCTATTCGAATTCATGCTTTTTCAAAAATTCAGAGTAATATGACTTGATCGGTAATTCACTAAGACTGATCACCTTATTGAACTTAAATGACTTCACTAGGTATGCTAATCACACACGATGCACAAATTAAAATGAGAATCTGTCCTGTTTTTCTATTCTTCATTATGATATTCTTTTAATGTTGTTAGATTTCAGTTCTTACCATACAGAGTGATGAAAAAGATGAGATAATAAGAAAGATCAAGATTCAGCTGCAGGAATCAAAAGATAAGATTGCTGACTTAGTAGAAGCAAAAAGTAAGTTTTGTCTGCTATCTTAAAGTGTAATTGGTTATAGAAGTATAGGAAACAGGGTCGTGATAATTTTACCCTGTTACTAGTCAGCAGCAGCAATTTAGGCCTTGCAGGCCATAGTTGTGTGTAGAACAGAAGCTGCTGATGTGGGATTGGGACTGGTAGTGTAATCTGTATGCATAAAATCTAGGCCCTTATTTCCTAACAAAAGTTTTCCCTTTAGGCTTAGGCTAACCCATGTTTTTGTATTGACATAACGGCTTCATTGAGAGAGGTTTTTCATTTCAATAAACTCTAGGGTGAACATGTTATGCTACTGTAAAGGTGTCATATGCCCTGTCATTCCTTTTCTGTAACAGAAGTAAATTTTACCAGGATACTGCATAGCCCCGTTCCTGTTCCGGAGATTCTTCCCGTTTCAGTTGGAGTTGCACAGTAAATAGGGCACCATAATAGATAAGTGTTTGAGTTGTGCAAACTTACAGTCAGGCACCATTGAGTAAGCTTACTTTTCAGAACTTGATTTTCAGCAACTGTGAGCCATCTATATAACAAAATATTTCTAGTTTATGATGCAAGTACCTTTGTTCTTTAGAACTGAGGCAATTTTCAGTCCCACCTTCTCTGGGGAAGAGGGAGGAAAGTTTTAATATCCTTTTTATATTAGATACATACAAGCAGCTGCATTTTGTTAAATTTAAAAAATATATGTAACTTTAAATTTTGCTTACTGTTACTTAGTAAGTTGAATAATCATCTTGGAGGCTTTTTACTTGACAATGACATGAATACATCGTGTAACTTGATTGAAGTGTAGGAATGTATTTATCTGTAAAATAGAAATGCAAGCCTTGTTTTAGTAAATATCCTATTCTGCTTGAATGTAAGCATATATCTTTTTGCTAAGGACGTGAAGAAGACATGTTAAAGGAATCCCAGATCAATCAAGAACATTTGAGGGCAGAACTGGAAGAGGCCAAAGTTTCACTGCAGAAAACAGAGGTGCAGCTTGCTTCTAAGTTTCTAGTGTAGATAGATTAGACAAGTAATTGCATAAATAAATACTGATACTTTAGATATGAAACAGTTGTACCTGTGTGTTGCAAAACATGTTTAGAAATTACTTTTTTTTTTTTTTTGTAGTTTACTCAAAAAAGGTTAGAAACTGAGTTGCAGACTGCAGTGAAAGCACTGGCCCAGGTCACTGGAGAAAAAGAAGCAGAGATGGAAGAATGTAAAAAAATTAAGGCTTTGCATGAGTCCCTTAGAGAGGAGTTTGAGACTTCTATTTCCAATTTGAAAAGCTTGCTGCAAAAAGAGCAAAATAGGTAAATTAAACAGTTTATATTCAAAGATGATCTTGCAGGTAAAATACTAGATTAATGAGCTGCTGGGAACAAAACTTAAACTTCATATGTGATTTGGTGTAATTACTTTTCTTATAACCACTAATTTTTTTTTAATTCCTTCACCTGTCTGGTTATTTGCATTATTAGCTCTTGAAGACAGTTACGCAGCTTGACTTTGTGTGGAAGTAGCTCATAACTAAAAGAGCAGTAATGTCATTTAGTACTTGACAGTTCTTTATTGATGGAACATTTAGTGAGGAATATATTATTCCATATACAATAATAGTACTGTTTAATGCTATTATTAATGTACTTCAAGTTTTCTGTAATTTTAAAAATTATGTGTTTGTCAAACAACCTGATAGCAACAAAGCCCAACATTTCTAAAAAGGACAACAGAGCAGACAAGATGTATTTTAATACATTATTACAGCTGAGTTTTTCAAGAAACAGTGATTTTTGGGGGGATACATGCTATTAAGGTGCCTTCTAAGTAGCTGCAGTCTATGACAAATCCAAGCAGCAGGGGATATGAAGCTGAAATTTGTTTGGTTTTTTTTGACACAGTGATGTAAATGCAGAGAATAGTGTGTAATTTTTTTCAGTTGTGCTTGTTGATACTGGTCTATAAGAAAGCAAATTTTTGCGCCCTTCCCCCCAGTTTTCATAATTCTATTTTTAAGAAATACAGCTTTATGTAGATATACATTTGTTTACTTTTATGACTGCTGTTCTCAAGTTGTAGAAGTGAAATTTGTTACATGTTGCAGGCAGGTATATCACATGCCTGTTGAATGGCAAATTTTCTTATAACACTTGTGGTAAGACTTTGTCTTATTGTCTTTTAAGTTTCAAGTGCAGTGCTTTGTACTATACAGTTTTATTTTTAAAATTTTCTTAGATTGGAGAAATGTGAAGATGAGTCAAAACTACTTACCTTGGAGCTCAGAAATAAGTCTGCTGAACTGGGTAAGATTTGTAGAAAGAAAGAAAATGAGCTAGGTAGTAATAAGAATATTTTCTTCTGTTTCCTAAAAATAGGCTGTCCCTGTTGCTTGGAAAAGTGGTTTATAGTACCCTGTAGCTGCCAGGAATGCTGAAATTTATTTTTAGTCATCTTGACACCCTTTTCGTTGGTAGTCATTGTAGCAGGCAACAGTCAAACAGCAGCACTAAGCAGACCTCCAATAGTGAGAATATACATGTATGGATTCTCCTGAAAGTCATTTGTGTTTGTCTGCACTCTTCCACTTTAGCACTGCAGAGCTGTTCGAGAGGTAGTGTTAGACTGCCAAGCAGTGGATTCCAGGAATGCCTTCTGCAGCTTGTAGTAAAGACACTTGCATTAAGCTTTCCTGCAGACCACTCCTCATGTTGGATGTAGAATTTCACTGACATTAGTTAGCTATAAATGCTGCTGTAATACCCTGTAATTTATATATATGCTCCTTCAGAGTAAGAGATTATCTTTAGCAATGTTTTTCTAGTGTGTAGCATATGTCTCTGATCCTGATGGATAGATGAGAAATACAGTTTGCAGACCTTATGTGTACTGAGGGCATCTATCTAAAGATAAGTGCTCAAAAGTTAACTGTTAATGCCTGTCTAAAAAAAGGCGAGCTGTGACCTGTCAGAATTCCAGAGCAAAAATGAGTTTGGTATCCAGTACTTGCAAAAAAAACCAGTAATGTGAATATGCATGCAGAAAACATTTTGAAGTTACTAGTAAAAGGTTTCCTTTTGCAGCCTATCCATGTGAATATATTCAGTAACCTGTGCTTTATTCTGGAAAAATGCAGATGCATCAGCACTTGGAGATTCTAAGCATTCTTGCAGTCCACGGCTTATTTGAAGCCATGACTGTGGAAAGTATAATAGGCTTTGAATTGTATTTAAGACGAATTATTAGTTTCTTTTCAGATATATATTTGCTCATGTCTTTCTGAAGCATTTTTTCAACTTTGTTTCCATTAAGTTGTATTTTAGGTTACAATTTAGCTTCACAATTCCTGAACTTAATCCAACAAGTTTTGAAAACTGAGTACTGCAAAAGCATAAATGTTTTGTAGGGCCTGCTAAATATGTAAAATTACTTCTGTTCAATTAATTTTACATTACATGTGCTGTAGAAGAGATGACTAAACTAAAATGTGACAAAGAAACACAACTTGAGGAGCTGTCAGAAACACTGGTAAGTGTTCATTTTATTAGTCTCATGACATTTACTTTTCATATGAAGTCTCTCTTGCTTTTTAAGTATCTTAAAGGCCACATTTAAACTGCCTGCTCTGCCTTAATGTTGCTACTGAGCTTTCTTACCTGTCTTTTAGATTAGTTCAGTGTTTGCTTTGAAGGGCTTGATTCTTTCCGTTGTTTTTCTTGTTTTGTTCTGCTTTGTTTTGGTTTTCCTGGTCAATGCTTTTGGTCATTTCCTTCTTCATTCACAGCTATTCAAATGCCACTCTCTCTGGACATAAAGATTTTGCATTTTTAGTTACAGCTGATATTGACTCTTTCCTCATTCTTAATCTTTTGGAAAAATACTTTCTTATGTTGTTATGAACCTTGTGAGTGCCACACATATGACACTGTAAGGCTGAGGGATTGACTAATTTTCAACAGTAAAGATAATTCCTTGAGTTGCTAGCTTTCTTCATAAAAATTAAGGCTTACCTTAATGAGGTGAGTGGCTTATAAATGGCCTTAATGAGGTAAAGGCATATCTCATTTTGGCGTTTAAAGGATGACTAAGCTTCTGACCACAACCCAGAAAAGGAAGTGGAATTTGTGAAAAGGTTATATGTGACAAAATCGGGAAACTAGGAAGGAATTTCATAGGTTCCATCGGTTTGTCTCTTGACAAATCTGTTGTGATTATTTTGCTGTTTGTGGGGTGTTAGTTTTGAAGGTGTCCCCTATACTGCAGCATTTAGCATTTAGAAAGCACAGTGTATCATGTTGTTGCATGTCCCTTTTCAGAGAAAACATGAAAGAGCCTGCAGAAATGTCTTCTGGGTTATAACACCCTGTTCCTTGTATTCCCGTTATACTGGATGTTCTGTTCTTACTTGTAGGGAAGTTTTCTGAGGTAATTAGCTCTGGTCTCTGCGAACCCTTCTGAGCCGTGTCATAGGCCAGTTCTGTGTTACAGAAGGCTAAGTTCTATGAAGTACATTTTTAATACAGGATTATTTTAGTAATGATATTATATTTACAAGTCTAACAAGAAACTGCACAGCTAAAGTCAGAGTGTGAAACCAGCTCTGCATTTTACCATGTACGTTTGTTTCTTATATACTGTGCCTTGACTTGCCTAAACTGAGTTTCACTATCTTCTTAAACAGGGAAAAGTCGAAGGACTGCTAGTGAAGAAAAAACATCTTGAGGCTACTGTAGAAAATCTGCAGGAGAGGGAAAAAGAAATGAAAAATATTCTCCAAATCAGAGAGGTCTGAATAAATGGTGATAGTAGCATGTTTTTACAAATAGTTACATTATCACTTGTATAAGAACATAAGAAATATCACATAGTCAGACCAGCACTCCCCTGAGTACACTGTGATAATGACAGCAGAAGGTACTGTGTAGTCGAGGACCTGACTGTTATTTCTGGTCCATACTCCTTTAATTCCTAGGGTAGCTGTATCATGGATGTTTGAGGACACATCCCTGTCTGTTGCCTTTCCTATCAGTTTATGGACTTGTTCGTGTTGATGTCTCATCTAGTTTTGAACCTCTTCGTACTATTTGCCTCCATAGCCTCCTGTGATGAGAAATTCCAGAAGTTTATTATGTGTTGTGCTTAAAGACTAATCTCCTTCCTCCCCCTCCACTCCCTCAACTGCCTGCCAGTGTCTGGTATCAGTGTATCACTTGCAGGAAACAGTATTCAAATACACTTGTGTATTTTAAAATTTATCACATTACAGCTTATCTGGAAATGACAGCAAATTTATGAGGGAGGCATTTTGCTTTGTGGTTTGGGATGCATCTAAAATGTGCTATTCTATCACATACTACTGAGATTCCATGATTTAAAAAAAAATAAAAATTAAATGTTTTATTTAGATGAATGCAAAAGCTTATGAAGTCTGAAGCAAATGTCTTTATTTACAATTATGTCCAAGGAAAGCTAATTTTGTCAGTAATTTGGCAGATTGGTTAGTTAGACTTACAATAAAGGATAAATGTAGCATTCATATTGGGGTTTGCTTTCTAATACTGCTTTCGCGTCACACCAGAGATGTAAAGATACAGTCTGGTTAACTTATGTCATGTGTGTGGTTTTGTTTCATCTTAAAGCTTTGTCTTATCTGTTCATTTCCAATACGTTTCATGTAGTTTACATATGTATACTCTTTTTTTTTTCTGCAGAAAGAAATCGATGATTTGAAAGTACAGCTGACTAGTACAGCTGAAAAGGAACAAAATTATTTAGAACAGCTTATGACACTGAATACAGATCTTGAACAAGAGACGTATGATAATTTTTGAAAATATAGTATTAATTTAATTTTTTGTGTGTGTTACATGGAAGTTATGTTAATATACAATGAAACAATCCATGAGTTTTTTCTAATGGATGTTTTGAACCTAATCACACAGTACAACATTGGCTACATACTTACAAATTGTGTTTTCTATACTTATTTGTGTGTAATTATTTCACATCTCTGTGACTTAGTTGGGTTAACATGAAGAAAAAGTTTCTGAATTAATTGTTAGACCTGATTTGAGCTGGATACTGAACTACATTGTCTTCAACAGTCATATTTATACACAAATAGACTTTTGTTTTCTTTTCTTCTTCTGTTGCCTTTTTGCATCCCTGTAGCTTTGCTGTAAAGCTTAAATTTGTAGATACAGGCCTGGACTTTTTTCAGCGTGAAGTAACATTTGTAATAGATAAATTTAACTTGAAAGTTCAAAATACACGTTCTCATTTCTCTTGATCTGTTTTTTTTTAATTAGGCTAAAGAAGGAACAGCTAGCAGTGTCTATCAATAAGCTTTTATTAGAAAAAGAACAAATAGCACAAGAGAAAAGTGGTATGGTTACGGAACTCAAGAAACTGCAAGAAAGTCATGAGGTAAGTTGTAAACTTCCAGCTGTTTTTAAAGGACAACATTCAGTTTAAAATATAAATCATATGGTAAACTGCAACTTGATATGATTCTGTAGAGTATCTGAACTATTTTTTGTGTTTAAAATACAAAAAAAGGCAGTTACCCTTGTGAATAAGGCAGTTCAAGGTACTGCTTAAGACTGATTTGAATTTTTTAAGACGTCACTTTGAATTTTATTCATGGGTCTTTATTTAGGATAGTAGAAAAAAAGAAGAAAATACAAAGCAGTTAGTTGAAAACCTGCAAGAAGCAAATGGCCAGCTAAGGCAAGTAAAAAGAAATATTAATGTACAATATTATTAAATGAAGTAGACTCGACTGCTTTAGACTTAGTCTAAGTTGTGTTCATACACTGCTTTCTGTGATTTTTAGGTCAGGGCTTTTTTAGGTTGTGGACCTAAAGAGAAGCCATTTAGTATTGATGTTGGCCGTGTAGAAGTTTCAACAAATTAGCAGTACCTATTACCACAAGAACAATTGTTTCCATAGCGTTGTATTACATAGAGAGCTACCCTGTTCTGCATTACCATCTTAGGTGTGAAGGAAATGAAAATAGAAGTTAAAGGTGATGGATTAAATGTGAAAAGGTGAAACTGTTTAAATGTTACTCTCTGAAGTAGTCTCTGTACCACCAACCCAGTAGACTGGTAGCTTTCCACATTTCATGGGTGCATTACAATACTACAATTGGAATATATTTTACTTGGGAGTAAGGAGTAAGTAAAGTATATATTTTACTTGGGAGTAAGTAAAGTTCCCCTTACTTGGGTAAGGGGAATATCTTTCTGCGCTTCCAAAAAGTAAAGAAGAGACATTAATTTAGCAGTCACTTTGCATCATTGTAAGAACATTTTCATTGAACAATTTATGAAGTTTTCATCAATATTAGCAGCTCTATGTAGAAAATAAAGTATGGGTTTACTTAGCAGTAGTGAAAAGGAGTTAAAGTTATTAAGTAAATACTAATGCTTGTTAATTTGGCATTTAGAAATGAACTGGAGTCTTTGAAGGAGAAGATGGCAAAAAAGGGTGAAGAGATTAAAAGTAAACTGGATGAAAGAGAAGAAAATGTATGCAATATCATGTTTATTATTATGAAAATGCTTTATTATGAAAATATGTAATATCTTGCAGAGGCTTTCTTTCAGTGCTGCTACCAATTGAGTCAACATATGTACACATGCTGAGCCCTTTTATTTTAAAAGACAAGGACCTTCAGTAGGATGTTTATCAAGGTTTAAAGTCCGGGTTTGTTAGATTTCAGGCAGAGTACCCCCTTTTTCTATTTCCATAGTGATGGATTGAGGTATGGATTAGCTTTCAATATGTAATATGAGTTTTAGTAATACGTTCAAATATTTTTACTTCAATACTGTAGTTTCAAAGCGCACCTTTTTTTTAAAATCATAATGGATTTCAAAATTCTATTGTAAAAGTCCGAGAAGATACTCAGGACTCGGCATGATAGCTTAGTCATCTTTATTTCACAAATGCAAAATAGGGAATATGTTTAATTCTCGTTTTTGAGGGAACTACTTTGATAGTAATTCTGCTGTTAAGCCTTTTTCTTCTTTAAGAGAGTACAGAAATGCTGATAATACTATGACTAGATTTACAATTGTAATTCCAGGCTAAGAGTATTGAAAATGAAATTTCAAGGAAGGAAAAACAGTTGAAGATTCTAGAAAATAAGGTATGAAAACTCATTTTTTCATGGACTATAGAGAACTTCATACGAGAGTATTTTTTAAATTACGATGTTACTTTTTTTTTCCTTCTTTCTAATCTGTACAACTGCTGAGGAACTGATTCAGGGCTATGATGAAATTCACTACTGTTGATGCCATTGGGCTAGCAAAATCCTTGTAGTACTTTATGGTTAAAACTCCAGTCATTGTAACACCTTAGCGTGGGTTTCAGTCCCATTGAAATTGATCAGACTTGTGCAAATGCTTGTTTAAGAACCTTGACAGTTATCTCTTAAAACAGTGAGTAATTTTTTAGGAGTTTATTATTTAATGTTTGAACTGTCTCTTTTAGTTGAATAATTTAAAGAAACAGGTGGAAAATAAAAGCAGATGCATTGAAGAGTTGCAGCAGGAGGTATGTACATTTTTAAAAGTCACAAATACATAAAACATGGTAGTTTGTGGTAACTTTTCAGCAGTTTTTGTCAGGTGTGGTATCTTTAGATATGCCTATGGAATTTGTGACATTTCCTTTCTTATCCTAAGGAGTCATCTTTGGAATTAGGTGTTTTGTAAAATTGTCCTTACTTTTGAAAGATGCAATGACAGAAAGAATGTCTGTATCAAACCTTTACTATTTTCATTTAGTACATGGTATCATTGATATAGGTGAAATAATGACACCAATAGGGCGGATTGCTAATGACTGTACTGTAAAAATCTATTAATTGTATTTTTTGTCATGACATCTGCACAATTCTGTCAGCAGCATCTTAATTTTTCTTCCCATTCTGCACCCTCTTTCGTTGTTCTCTGTTGTAACCAATGAGGAGCCTTTCGTAAGGTCATGAGGTAACGGTATTATTAGAGTGAGTAGTTGAGCATTCTTGTTTGGAGAATCTGGAACCTGAACTGCACAACAAAAAGAGTTACTTGCTTGCTGAAAGCTGGAATTTTGAAGAATGCTACCTACTTGATGTAAAAGTATAGGCTTTATTTTACTTTATTTCAACAGAATAAGGTGCTGAAGAAGAAAAATACCGCAGAAAGCAAGAAAACAAGCATTTATGAAGGGAAGGTAGGTTTAAATAACTTCACGTACAAGATGGAGGTAAAACACAAAGACTGAATGTTTTAAGCCCCAGTGTAACTCATGATAACACGTTAAGCATCTTCGTAATTGTTTATGGATCTGGGATACAGATTTTACAGGAATGAGCCCGTAAGTTTTGTAAAATACTCGAATTTGTATTCATTGGACACTGACTGGGCTGTCAGACATCTACAAGAGATGGAAATCACATCTCAAGGAATTATGTTCCTAATCAGTCACTTTCTTTGATGGTGTACTGGACATTATTCACCTCATTGAAATAGGATTAAAAGCAATTAAAAGAAATGCATATATTACTCATTTCAGGCAGTTATTTTACTGTGTTCTGCAACAATAAGTCCCTGATTAGGATATTGTGTCCAGTTTTGGGTACCACACTTCAGGAAAGAAGTAGGCTGGTTTGAGGGTATTCTTACAAGAAACTTATAAGAAAAAATTATAATCAAAATGTCTACCTGGGAGGAAAACATACCATAAAACAGTTGAAATCTTAAGTAGATTTACAAGGAATAGAATAAAATCTCCATCTGTATTTTTTTTTCAAAGTATTCACTCCATCTAGGGCTACTGCTTAGGAATAGACTCTTCCTGTTTGTTTCATAGCAAATTCTCATTAGGATTAGCACCTGAAAGGAACTAATCTTTTTTAGAACTAAATAAAATTCTGAAAATAAACGTTTTCTAGATAAACTGTATCTCCCCTTCTTAACTGAAGAAAACCCTCAAGATACAAACATAATACGGTCATACAGTGATACTGCTAAGTTGTAAGAGACTCAGTTATGCTTCATTTTCCTACTTTGCATTCCTGTGCTGGCAATACTAAAGACTCCTCTCTGCAAAAGGCAGAATGGTATCAGATAGATTGCTATTGGATGGCTCCCTGATACTGACATGATCCTTTGTGATGAACTGGCCTCTAGTTTTGGGACTGTTTTATCAGCTGGGGTGCACAAAACTCTTACGGGCTGTCTTTCCTGTTGTAGTGTTGGCCGTTTTTTCTCTGTGTATTTTCTAGCTCACTTCAGGCCAAAGTTCAACTCTTTATGAAAAAAGCTGCACATTGAATACAATATAGTTCAGTCATATACCTGAAAAGTAAAGAGTGGTTCTGCTAGAAAATAAGAGGTAAAAAAAAATTACTGGTATATTTAATGCTGAATAAATAACAACACTAATTCTGCATTTCTCTAAAGGTGAGTAAGTTACAGTTAGAGATGGAAAATATGAACAAGCAATATAAGGAAACAGTTGACATCTATCAAAAAGACATTGAAACACAAAAAGTAAATGAAAAGAAACTTCTTGAAGAGGTGAGAGTTGTTAATTTTTACTGCACCTTTTAATTATTTTGTTGATGTATTGGCCAGGTTGCTTGCTCTTAATCTGTATCAGTCTTCTCAACATAAATGGAACTTGTGTACGCATGTGAGCAAAGGTGTCGTACATTAGCTCCTTAATTGAAGTATTGTTATGTCTTTATGAGCAAAAAAACCCAGTTCTTTTTGTACAATGCAGCATAAACAAATTTGATTATAACTTTCCCTGCTAATACCTGTTAATTTTCCTACCCACAGTTTTTTGATGGTAATATCAAAAAATATTTTTGATAAAAGAGTGCTTGAAAAGGCCTTGGAGTTCAAAATGGCACTTGTCCACTATGGAAGAATGGACATACTTTTAATGTAGGTTTATTGGCTCATTTTAACAATATGTTAAAAGTAAAAAAAACAAACAACAAAACAATATGTGTAAAAGATGCAGGATTTGAAAAGCATTTTAGAAGCAAATAAAGACTACGCTAAATGAGACTGTATTTACATTGCACCCAGAGGGGTAAGAATAAATGAAACTAATATTTTTTAAAAATACATTGTTGTTAATTGGTCATTAATTAAATGAAACTTGTTGATAACAGGTAGAAAAGATGAGATTGCTTGCCGATGAAGCAACAATAACACAGAGAGAAACTGATATCCGATGTCAACACAAGATAACTGAAATGGTGGCACTTATGGAAAAACACAAGGTAAGAGATTTTAATGATTTCCGTGATTTGTAATGTGTGATACTATGCTAAGTAAAAACCTTTCAAATCCAGAATATCACAAATACTTTGGAAGTGTTCAAGACCAGGTTGGATGGGGCTTTGAGCAACCTGGTCTGGTGGGAGATGTCTCTGCCCAGGGCAGGAGGTGGAACTGGATGATCTTTAATGTCCCTTCCAACCCAAACCATTCTGAGAGTCTTGAATTAGGAGGTGAAACTTGATAATAAAGATCTGAGTCTAGGAAAATAAACACATGCTTAACTTTTCATCACCTAAAATTAAATTCGTCTGCAGATTCTGAAAATGTGCCTACTGGCAGATAAATTCCATTTATCTAAATTTCTAGGAATCATGATGTGAACTAGTAGCATCTTGGCATGTCCAATAATGCTTTAGGTAAGACACAGCAGTGGTGTCGGCCTTTTGAAATTGTCCTGCAAACTGCGTTTATTCAGGGTGTTATATTTGGACACTGAATAAAAGAGTATATAGGTTTGTGCTTTGCAAAGTTATGTTTTTATATTCAGCCTTCCTTTGATACCATCCTGTTCTTTGACACCATACTGTTCTTCATTATCTGTTTGGGCCTGTTTCTATGAGAAGATTACTTAGTGACCTTCAGCAGTTTAAGTTAACGTTTTAATTTACATTCCTTATTACTCTGTTTTTCAATATATTTAGGAGGTGCCGCTAATGAAAACAATATGTCTAGCATTTATGAACCAGAACATGTACCACTGTCTAGAGATGAAGCATTCTCTGTTAGCCCCCAAAATAATACTGCTTGTGCATTTTCTGTTCTACAGTTACTGCTGAAGCACCACTGTTTGTTCACAGTGCTTTCTACATCTTCAGCAGAGCCTTATTTGAAAAAATGACTTTTTAGACTAGGTAGATCTGTAATTGTAACATTCAGTCAAATGTTTTGAATTTGTTAGGTTTTTCTGGTTTGTTTTCTGGTGTGGTTTTTTTTTTTTTTTTTAACAGCGTGAATATGATAAAATGGTTGAAGAAAAAGATACAGAGTTAAAACTTTATAAAATAAAAGAGCAAGAGCAGTTGTCATCAAAAAGATCATTGGTAAGACATACTCCAGCACCAAATAATTAAATGGAGGGGCTGCTGTCCTTAAGGTGTAATATAATTATAAATATGATATTAGACTTCTTCCTATTCAATCCTTGGGGTGTTTAAGTGTCTGCTTTAGTGGGACTGAATAGTAAAGATCAACCCACTAATTTCTGTTTACTGTTACTTTCTTACAGATTTTATTATGTGCATTAAAAAAACCCAGATGCTTCTAAAAATGAATGGGAGTAGCTGTGCTTTTCTGTTCATTTTTCCTGATATTGTGTCTTGTTATAACCTCTCTGTCTGAATAAGCAGCTTATTGTAATACAGAAACTTGTATTACATAGTTGGATTCCGCTTCACATCCCCTACCCTGCTGTTTTTCCAAGTTCTTACTTTGAACAGTTCTGGTCAAGTACCTGTTTCTTAGTAGTATTTCAACTCTTTTTCAAACAAACAAAAATAAAGTCTAGAGTTGCATCACTTTTTTTTTTTTTTTTTTCCTTTCTAGGGATCTTAGCTTTGTAAAATGTTCTTAGAGCCAACATCCCCTCAAGGCTTTCACAAAAGTGTGGTTCCATAGCATCTATTTAAAATACAATATTTTTCTGACATTTCCCTTCACAGAATATTTCTTCACTGAGTTTTTTTCAGTTGGATTTTTTTTTAATAGAAGGCTGTGTGACTCAAGTCTACGTATTTGTTTATAATTTGGTAACTGCTTCTCTGATTACCTGTAACTCTAGTGATTGAGTCATTCTGAAAATGAAGTAGATACATCTCATCATGCTAACTTTATGGATAAGCCCATTCTGTTGAGTAAATGGGATTTTCTTTTGTCTAGAATTAATATCCCAATTAATTACCATCTTAGGTGAACTGTTTCTTTTAAGCATGCTTAACTGTACCTTATCATTCTTAGGAAAGTGAGCTGTCATGTTTGAAAAGTGAACTGTCAAGCCTTAAGGAACAACTTAAAGTAGAAATTGAAGAGAAGGTATCTTTTTTTTAACTAAATGTAGCAGGATGGGCGACGTGCTTGGCCTGGTCTTACGCAGTATAATAAGGACAGCGGTGAAGTGCACTTCTGATTCCAGGTCTCGCTCTCATGTGCTATCTGATTTCAAGAGACTGATGCTCTCTGAAGTCATTATTTCTCATTTCTGGTGGCAGTGAATGTTTTGCAATAAGCCTTAAGTAGGTATGAGGGAAGCAGGGAGAGTTGAAAACACCATGAAGAACTGTACAAGCTTGCAGGGAGGATGTCAGGATAAAAGCCTATATGGAGGTAAAACCGAGCAGAGCAATGACGGACCTGTCATTTCTTCTGAATGATACAGTTAGACCAAATCTGGGTTATATGTTTGTATGAACTTTGTAACAGTGTGATTGTGGACTGTGTCCTGTAATTATACCAAAAAGATTTTCAAGAATTAGATTAAAATGAAATCTAACACATAACTCTTTATTTTAGGAGAAACTTGCAAAAGAACCCCCCCAAAATATGGTTCCTGAAGATGAAAAGAAGCACAAGGTAGCTTTAACTGTATCATTTATCAATTTTAGAATTTGGTAATATTTATACATATGCTATCTGATTGAAATTCCATGATAAATTATGTACACTCGACCAAAGACATGGAATTGCTTTTAATTTGAATCCTTTTAATTTTAGAAAATAGAAAATCATTTTTCTGAGACTCCTAAAATTCATTTAGATCTGGGCTGTGCATCTGTTACTGTAAAAAATAAAAAGTCTCCAAGTGATATTCCTATAAAAGTCAACATGGTGGAAAAGAAAAAAATGCCTCCTTCAGGATCTCCAGAAAGTCCTCTGGGTAGTCCATCTTTAAAGGTTCGTTAACTCGTAATAGTGAATTGTTCTTGTTTTATTTTTCTGACTGTATGTCTTACTTATCTGTAGATGCTTATTTATTTTTTGTTGTGATAAGCAGGGATATTTTTTGTTGTGATAAGCAGATAGCCACAAAAAAACAAAAAACAAAAAACCCCAAAAACCCCACAGTATTCCATGGCAATATTAGAAAGTAGTTTGTGTCAGGGCTCCCTCTGCGTGTCATTTTTCTTGCTTAGTTACTTAATTCATTTGTTATCACCGATCAGTAACAATTCCTGTCCTAGAGAGACAGTGAATTTTATAATGTCTCTAGAATTCTTTTACTTACTCTGAATAGAAAAGTGCTGTCTGTAAAGGCATATTTTTTTTCTCTATGGAACAGAAAATAGCTCGCATAGCTGTAAAAATTATCAAAGTATTCCTGACTGCCTCGTCATAACTGTAAAACCTTCTGCTTCTACCCTGTCAGAAGCTCACATGTCATGTTTGCATCTTAACAATAGAAACCACTATTTTTATGTTATCCCTTATAAAAAAAGGATTGCATTGTTTCATCTGAATGGGTCTGAGAGGTTTAACTTTGGGTGAAAGAACTATTTAAGTAAAAGCAATCTTGTACTTGATATCACTATCAATGTCCTCCTGAAAATGTTTTACTGCAGTTTTGTTTGCATTTTCTTAAATGTTGGTTAGCCTGCATGTCGTGACCTCAGTTCAGAACAACTTGAATTTCTGCAGGAAAGCATGAAGAAGTTACATCTATACAGGGTGCCAGAAAGCTTGATTTTTCCACAGCTTCCTGTTTGTACTCCTTGTTTGAAAACAACAACAAAAAAGGATGTCTCTAGCATCTTCCTGGATATTCAGTCTGTAAACAGGGTTATGAGTTTGGGTTTAGATTTATAATTACACTGAAAATGTAATTTTAAATGCCATCTTTTTCTTTCCCAGACGTATGTTATAAAGACTCCTCCAGTACATAAAGTGCAAAGTGGAAGCACAAATCTGCATTCAGAAAACTTTTGCCTGCGGAAAAAGCAAAAAGTCCTTTTACGGCTGGATGCTCAGTCAGATAGCTCTGAACACAGTGACCTCCTGGTAAAAATAATAGAGAACAAATAATGCACTTAACAGTTCATGATGCACATTGCTGTATCTAATAACATATATAAAGCACGTGGATTTCTGTATCCAAGATGATATTTATGTGTATATTTTTATTTTATTGGTTCTTTCTGGAATTGTATTTTTGTGTACGTAATTAGTAACTACATGACAAACAAGAGTTCCGCTATATAAAAATATATATTAATTTCTGTAATGATTGTTAACATTGTTTTTATTGAACTGTTGAGGCTTTATAGTAACGTCCTAAGTTTTTATTCGTATTCCTAGTGGGAAAGAAAAAAATATTTTTAAATGTAGTGTGATTAAGTGAATTTTTTATTTTTGATTTAAGAGTATGGTCTCAGAGGAAGAAATGTTTAAAAAATTATACAAAGAATATCCTCAAGCTTCCCAATTATATGCCGTGACACCAAAAAAGGTACCTTAGCTTTTCTTCATATCAAAATAAACAGTTAATTGAACTGGCTATAGAAACTAATGGACAGCTTTGTTTTTCATCTTAGAAAGCAACTACATCAAATGTGAAAACTCCAGGCTCTGCACTGAAACTTAAAACCATGAGAAAAATGCGAGAGGCTGGATGGACTGCAGTTTCTAAAATGGACAGGAAAAGAAAAATGAAAGAAGCTGAAAAGCTCTTCACTTAAAATGAAAAAATGACCAGTGCCCTAGCATTGTTTGATTAGTATAGCCACAGTACTGTTATTCTTTCAGAGTTAGTACTTTGTTGCGTTTTTCTGTCATACTCAGTATGTTTGACTACATTAATTTCCTTTATACAGAAGCTTTATAGATACGTGACTATGTCAACCTGCAGTGTTTTCTGAATTTCATTCACAATGCTATAAAAAGTCACGACATGAATTAGCTATTTTTAAATGTAGAAATAATTATCGCAACACTGAAAGCTGTTTCAAAAAGTAGAAAAAAAAAGAAAAAGGTCTGGAATTAGAAGTACTGGGTTTAAAGAAATTCAGGTTTGTTCTTTTAAAATTTCTCTTTCTTAATACATAATTCACAAAAAGGATATTGCTTAGTGGAAGAAACACTGAAGCTCTTGAAATCCATGCACTTTTACCTGAAGTCATTTTGCTTTTTCATTCATTTTGAACTTGTCAGAACTGTTGTCTTGGACTGTTTTGTTTTCAGTAGCTGCCGTTTCAGTATGTGAAGCAGTTTTGAAACTTCTAAAATGGAATTTTCAATAGAATTACTTTGGATTAAAAAGATTCCAGCTGCATAAGGAATAAAATATGCATGCATGTTTTAGGATTGTAAAAATGTAAGTTAAGCTATTATTAAATTTTTTGTCTGAAATGTAAAGTGTGGGACCAAACGCTGCTCTGTGTATTGGAACACAGGTGTCAATCACCAGGCAGCTGTCCTAAGGACCAACACCTGCCGTGTTAAGCCCAAGAGTAGTTCAGAACAACATATGTTCCTGTGTTAATCCTCGATTAATCTAGGTTTCACAACAACAACAAAACCTGCTTCAGGGCCTAGAGGTAACAAGAAAACTACAGGTACATCTTAAAATACTATGAAAAATTAAAATCTTACATTCATCTGAAACGGGTAGCAAAACACGTGCTTCATTCTTTTGTGTAGCAATTTTATGTGTAGGCTAGTAGGTTGGGTTGTAATGATTTTTTATTGTATGTAACTGAAAAGTACTCTCCAAAGCTCTGGAAGAATATGCTGAGTTTTTTCTCCATGTTTAGAAATGGAATCTGTTATGCAAGCAAATTTTGTGAGAAGTTAGAATGACTTTTCTTGCTGGAAAAATACTTCATACGTTTGCAGAATATTGAGGGGTTTATGATAGATCTGCTTACATAATAGAAATTAGACCAAATAAAGGACAGAGAAGCTCCTTATAACACACAAATTCCAGATGTCTGCTTTCCAAGGAAGAGTATTTTACCATAAGTCCTGTAAAATAATCCACTTAAAACTTCTCGCAGATACATCAATTACTTATTTTTTGGTCTGATACAGAGCATGTCAGGCAGTCAGTTATTCTTCATTTTAGTTGGGGATGTTACTTACTAATACTCTTTGGCTACTTTGCAGGAAAAAGAAAATGCATTCACTGAAAAAACAACATGTCTGTGCCATTTATCATTTATTTTAATAGAGGGTGGTGTTTTATACAAGATCTAAATACCTGCCAATGCTTGTTACTTCAGTTCAAGATGACATAGTTCTAGTTTTGTTCAACAGTTCTAGTTTTGTTCATCTGTTCAACAGATGTCTTGTTTAAAGCTGGAAGAGCAGAGAGTGCAAAATAAAATGTGGAAAATGAGAACAGATCCCACTCTTAGGACTCGCCCAAGCTGGCAAAGGCCGGAGTGGGGACAGGCAGGCAGAGACAGGTCCTGTGTCCTGGCCGTGCCCATTCCTGCGGGGTCTCCGAGGGCGGTCTCCATAGAAACCAGGGATGCTCATGTTGTGCCCACATAGTACTGACCTCACCTGACAGGAACTAACTGGGATTATGAGAGGAAGGGGAGTGTTACGCACTGATTACGCTGATTTTACTTCATGGGGGCTTTAAAAGGGAGCGTTTCCAGAATCAGGCACTCTGCTGGAAGAATCGCTTTAAAGTTTTCCCCAAGTGTAAGGAAGATATTAAAATCTTGATTAAAAAGATGTGTTAAAAAAACCCTGAGATGTACATGATAGTAATTATAAAGAACAACTGTTTCTAAGCCAGTAATAATATTACTTCAAATTTCTAAACTAAGAAGAATACTTTAAAAATGCTACAGGAATGAAATGTCTTTAATAAGAAAAAAAAACAGTACAAATAACAGGGTTATTCCTATGACCTTTTCTGTCCCTAGATATCAAAGTATTTAGTTAGTTTAGTATTTAGTTTAGTTTGCCTCAGTTGCACCAGGAGTATCCTGAGGGAAGGGTTTGTGAGGAAAGACAGTCTTCCCTTTTCCTCCCTTACATCCATTTTAAATTTTAGTTGAACTGTAGAGTGGCTTCTGCCCTGGGAGGCATTGCTTTGCTGGAGCCCACAGTCCGTCGCGGCTGTGGCCGACACTTCTGTTTCAGGTGAGATCTCCTGAAAGGGAGATGCGTCTTGGGTACGAGCAGCTTCTGGCCGGGCCACATGCTGCGAGCCTGAGGAACAGAAACCCAGCCCAGCATAACTGGCTTAAATTCTGACCTCAAAAAGTCACTGTACACGCATAGCGTTCGCTCCCCATAGCAGACCTTCAGCAGCGCAGATCCTGTTCCGTACCTGCCGACTGCCTGTCCGGTCTCCAGCCGAGCAGGGAGGACGCCGCAGCCCGTGGGCACGGGGTGGTGCCGTGAGGATGATGGGGATTTGGGCCTTCACCCCTGACGATACCGCAGGAGGCTTCTGGCTTCCCTTTGTTGTTCTTTGGGCTTTTTAAAATTTCGTCCTTGGTGCAGCAACTGTGTGTCTCAGAATGGCAGAAGTACCTGGCACTTTCCGAAAGAAACTAAACCAGACCCAAAGCAGTTTATCGTAGGAGCCAAACAGCAAATAGGTTTATCAGGTATTTGCAGACCATACATGGAGGTCGTTAGCGAATGACACACGAGAAAGAGAACTGGTGGTTTAGTCTGTGGTTGGTGGGAAATGCTGCAGCTAATCCTGGGGAAGGAAGAGAAGAGCGGTCACCTGTGGATCTGTAAGAGCACTGTGTGTCAAGCTGTTACAGAGAGACTCGAGCAGACAGATCAGCGCTGAAAATTCAGCAGCCACAGGCTGTTTAAATGCAAAACCTGGCAAACCCACCTGTTTCTATGGCAGCGTGGTAGGATCTTATTTCCTTGGATCAGTGGAAGTCTGCAACTGGATGGGGTTGGAAATAATTCCTCTACCAGAATACTAATCTCGAAATCTGATCGGTGTTGCCTGTTTTTCATCATCAGAGCTTCTCTGTTGTTGACAAGCATGGACGGTGCTGTATGCAGCGGAAACAAGATTTGTCCTGCTCTGGAAGTTAATCCGCACGTAAGATCACAAAGTTTTCACTGTGGTGTACTCCTGATGGGAAGAGTCAGCAGCAGGAATGTGTGGTGCTTCTCCCTTTGTTCCTGGTCTGACCTCAGGCATCGGTCAGTGACAGAGAATCCTGCTAAATTACTTTAGAAAGCTGCTGGTCTGCACTGAATTGCTCTGGCCCTTTGCAAAGATTCCTGGGCAGTGAACCCTATAATCTCATGGTTACTCAATTCTGTTTACAGAGATCACTTAAACCACTTACTGTAGAACATCAGCATACTGTTTTTCACTTAATGAAAGTGTAAAGTAACTGATGTCAGTGAATGGATTGGTTTAGTTAACGGAAAGGTTAAAGATAAATAATTAACAGCGTAACTGGCTGTTCCAGAACAGGGCGACAAAGCTGATGGCTGTAAGAGCACATTAAAATTTTCTGTTACGGAATAGTCTGCAGGTCAGCAGGGGGGCAACCAGCAAAGTGGATCCATCAGACTCTTTAACTATGGATTTGAGGTACCTGTATGAAAGAAGCCTCGGGTGCTCATAGGTTGCCACATGGACTTTGTCGTCCTGCCACGGTCCTTGCCTTGCTGCTCCCAGTAGGTGTTGGGATCTCGCTCCCACCCAGTGTCCAGAGAGGTCATGTTCAGAAGGACAATCAAAGGTTTTTCTCCCAGCTTAATAGTTTGTGTAAATTACTGAAGAGATGTGTGTGTGTCACTGGCGGTGCTTAGAGGAGCTCTGAGGGATGGGCAGGCCAATGCCATGCTGACAAAGGAGAGGTAGTAGCCAAGAGCTCAAGAGCTTCTGTGTCGCTGTCGGGCTCACCTGAATATGAGCAGCAGAAGTCAGTTTAGTCTCAAGGTCCACTCAGACTAATTTATTGTGCTTCCAGATAAATGAATTTTCATTTTTAATACTTGGTCAGCTATTTCTGTGATGTACTGCGGTGCATTCAGAGGCTGAGTAAAAAAGTTGCAGTGAATAAACGCGCTGCTAAAATGGTATTCCCTCTCCCGTGATTAATGATTCCCGGCACTCGGCACACACCGCATTGGCTGACGAACAGCGCTCAGTCTTCATGACCGTTCGGCTCTGGACAGATGGAACGAAGGACATTGCATCTGGATTGTTGCCTTAACAACCCAATTTGTAATCACCTCAAAGAATGAAATCAGGTTTGTGTGGCATGACCTATTTTATGTAACACCATCTTGACGGGCATTAATTATGTTCTCATCCGTTAATTCTTTATTGCTCAAATCCTGTATCAACTTTCTGTTATTCTACCTGATTTATCAGGGGTAGATGCCAGGCTAGCTGGTTGAGAGTTGCCTGGGTCAACATTCTGTCTTTAAGCATTGGCATAATATTAGCACTTTTCTTAATGTTTTGAAATTTCCTCAGTATTCCAAGACTTGCTGAAATTAGTGTCGGCTAGCTACTGATACTGATTTGAAAGTATTTATTCCTTATACAACTTTTTTTTTTTTTTTTTTTTTCCAAAGATACATGTTGGTTGTTCAACCACTATGTTTTCACGTGCACATGTGCTTACTGAAGACTTTGCACTTGCTCTGCATCAACAGCTTGTCTACATAATTTCCTGGTCTCCAGCTTCCCAGGCGAGTCTTCTGCATTTTCTCATTTCTAACACTCACTGATGTTTGTTTTCCTTTTATTTCATTGGTATAGTTTCTACCATTGCATTCTCATTTTCATTCACTACTAAAGACTTTCAAACATTATTATAAATTTTTTTCTTTGCTGTTGACATTTGCAGACATTTCCCTAAATCCTCTTGAAGCAAATTTTAACCCCTTTTTACTCTAAACTTCCCCCCCTTCTTACACCCATTTTTCTCAAATCAGAGACATCAGCACTTTGGAGCAGCAAAGAATATATACCTTCATACTCTCACCTGACCTCTCCTAGATTCTTATAAGAATATTGAGGACACTTTAAAGCTGGCTGGGGGGGGTCTTGCTGGCAGAACTGGCGTGTACAAATAAGAACTCCAACTGCCTAAAGCCGTGCTTGTAAATCACAGAGAAGATTTTTTTTTTCCAGAGAAGGAAATTGTCTGTACCTACTTCAGCTGTACATGCAAGGGACACACGTGATATTCTTGCTCTAGGAATGCCATTTTTTATTCTTACTTTGGGCACTTTTTGTCCTTTCCAGCCTTTAGTTTTGTGAATTGTTTTCTTTTCCTTTCAGGGTTTTTGTCTCCTTTGAAATACTCTAAGATTTTCCAAGAACTGACATTTGTTTCTGTGATTGAAGTTTTAAACAACGAAACGCATACATGTATATGTATTTACAGAAACACGCACATTATGTAGATGTGGGTGTTATGTATGTGCATACTCATATATGGCATTTAGAATATGTCAGAAAAATACAGAGGTAAAGAATGTATTGGAGCAGTAGCAATATAGGTGTTATACTTCTGTTGCTAAGTGTAGGTGGAGAGATGTTCCTGAGAAGACAATTAATGCTCTGCTCGTGTCCTATAAGCCAGAAAGAGGTGTATTTAATTCCTGAGAAGTTCTATAGCAGAAATTAACTCATAATGAAAGACTCCATGTAAACGGAAAGCATTTGGCTGATCTTAACAGAACAAGAACTCTATCATGTTGTCCAAAAAAAAAACCCATGGAGTACCATCCAGTACACAAGGCTGTGTGCAGCAGCCTGAAACGACAGGAGATGACGGCAGTGTCATTCAGGAATTAGCTAAAAAACAGTTGGGACTTACTGGCTCACCCCTCCCACAGCCCAGAGTGTCCACGTTTACCAACTTCATCATGTTTCTCACGGCTATGTAAGTCAAGGATGTGGTTGACCTGCACTGGATGTATCAGATTGAAGCCCAAATGGCTGTTGGGGGATTACCGGAGAGCAGTGCCTGAGCAAAGGGGGCTGGCGGGAGGCTGAGGAAGCTGCCTGATGAAGCTGAGGATGGAGGCTTTGTGCTGATTCAGCCCAAGAAGTGCTGACTCGACCCGTTTTTACTTTTGCTCCTCCCAGCTGTTCCAGGAAGCCCTGAAGGTGAGTGTTTTACTTCATCTGCAGACATCTCAGTTTCAGGGTGGTGGTGCAGTATTTTGCTTCTCATTGTGTTACTAGGAGTGGTTTCTTAAGTTTTTCGCCTATCAGCTGGTATTTCACAGCAAATCTTGTTCCTTCACTATTTGCTGTTTTGTTTGAGTAGGTAAGTCAGGCTGTCCCTAACCACACTGTAGAGCACCTGGGATTTGTGACTGTGTAGAGCACCGCGTCTCTCAGCTGGGCCTGCCTGGTAACAAGGAAACCAAGGAGCCAGACTTCATTAAACTTCCACAAAACACAGACGTAGGATTAGTTACATGTGATTCAGGATGACTCCACTTCCATGCAAGCCTTCCTGTCATTATGTTGTTGTCCTATGTAGCGGTTAAATTAATCAATAATAACTTTTTTTTTTTTAAAGCAGTGGTTAGTTTAAAAGCCTGAGAAGGGAATGACTTAAAATAATTAGATTTCCAGCTCCAGTTTCCAGGTTAGGATATTATGGACACACTTGTTCCTATCACATTTGCTTTGTGGTTCAGTATGAATTTTCAATAGATGACTATGTGATAAGGAAGCAGCAATTCAGATGCAATTATATAAACAGTAAGATCAGCCTGGAATTAGCCTGGAGAGTATAAAGCACGCACAGAGCTTGTGCTGGGTCACTGCCTCTCCCAGCTCAAGGCAGAATCAGGTTCCTGTAATAGGGAAGAATTCCGCTGACAAGAGGTTGGTCTTTTCCAGACTTGCATTGTTGCAGCTACAGGGGAAACCAGACCGTGACTAACGGCTTTTGTGAGGGGAAACGGCAGCTGGAAGAGACAGGAGGGTGATGCCTATGTTTATGGACACTGTCACTGACAGTTTGTAGTTTGGAGGTGATAGAATAGACCCTGGAATTGTCTCGGAGCTAACCAAAGCTTTGTTCTCAGGATCCCCCAGCAGGTCTGAGAAATGAGGTCAGAACAACAAACAGATAAAGTGGGGATTCATTGATTTGAACTCTTTGCTGATGTTCTTTATTGTGATTTGCTTGAATCTATTATTTAATTCTTGGCAGTGTTCCCATCATGCCTCTAAGCCAACTAGAAAAAATAGTGATATGCCTGATATGCACAGCTGTTTCTTTTTCTTTCTTGAACACTTATAATGGGCTTTCTTTAGAAAATTATTTTTAAAGCTGTGAGATTATTTTAGCATCTTTGGTTAACTTTAGAGCTCATGTTCTCTCACATATGTCACGTTTTCAAATCCTTTAGCTCCTGTTATTTTTCTGTGTCAGCATTTTATTGCTCATTAGTGAAAAGTTCCATGAAATATGCTTTAGTGGGGAAAAAGTGAATTTGTTGTATGTTTTAACAGCCTATTTGCACTTCTTTTCTGTTTAGTGGTTAGCACTATTTAAAGGTCTGAGATTGGAGAGAACTTGTCAGGCTGTAGATAAAAAAGTTAAGATTGCTTGTGCTCTGTGACTATCACAACTGTCCTTATTCTGAGAAAAGGTGTGGAAGGTACTTGCAATTATACTTAGGGTTTGCTTTGTTTGTTTGTTTTTTTCCCCATCTAGCATGACTCCCTTCTTCACGATGTCTCTTCTCTTTGGCCTGACTTTCGGTCAAACAGCATCACTTTGTGCTCCTTCTGAGTATATAATCCATGTGGAGAAAAGGGAATGTGCCTACTGCCTGGCCATCAACACCACCATCTGCGCTGGGTTTTGCATGACTCGGGTATGAGGTGCTACTCTGCTTTAGGCAATTTTTTTCTATAATGGCCATCACTACAAAACAAGTGCCTGTTCTCACTGGAAAAGTGTGTGTAAACGATCCAATTCTAATAGTTTTGTCACAGACATAAAAATCACACTACCTTTGTGATTCCAGGTTAGCTTTTTGTGAAGGCGTGGATGAGAAATGCCAAGCCTCCGGAATTAGGGAGTTTGTCCCACCAGTGACTGCTGCTGTCACTGCAGAGCCCCTGTAGTCAGGTTGTGGGGTCAGGATGGAACAGGTGAGAAGCAGATTACCTTCAGTTGTTCTTATTTAAGGTAAATGACTTGGGTAACTTCTGCGCCCACCGCTGCTATGACAGCTTGCTGTGGAGAGTATCTTGTGTGAAGGCACGCCAGACTCTATGTCTGAGCTTCACCATTCAATGTTGCATTTTAAGTTCCACCTTGGTCAGTGGGCAGCCGATAGATTGCAAAGTGCTGTTAGCACTCTGAGCCAAGCAGAGCAGTGAAAACTGCAAGAGCAAGGTGAACGTATCTGTGGGGTTAGAGAGCCCCAGTCACACGCAGAATCAGAATTTCAGATCTGAACAGAAGCACACTGAAAATATATGAGCCAGTCTAAGTGTAAAGACATTTGCTTTCTGCATATTTGAGACGTCAGAGGAAGTCTTCTGACACTCATATATGATTCAGTGAAACAATGCATTTCTTTTTTTCTTTGTAGGACAGCAATGGCAAGAAGCTGCTACTCAAAAGTGCTCTGTCCCAGAATGTGTGCACGTACAAGGAGATGTTCTATCAAACAGCACAGATTCCGGGCTGCCCACATCACACCATCCCTTATTACTCCTACCCCGTGGCTGTGAGCTGCAAGTGTGGCAAATGCAACACGGATTACAGTGACTGTGTTCACGAGAAGGTTAGGACAAACTATTGCACTAAGCCACAGAAGCTCTGTAACATGTAACCTCCCGACAGAACACGGTCAAAATGTACCTCTGCTCACAACTACGTGAAAATAAAGGCGTATTTCGTAACAGGTTTGCAAATTGGTGTGCACAAAGTTTTATTCAAAGGTGAATAAAATTATTCATTAACTGGAGACTGTGTGACACGCAGGAGCAGAGTCATGGGACTGCAGTTTGCGTGTAGAACCCCCATGTAATTTACTCTGGGGATAAAGGAGAATAATACAAACTTTTGCTTATGAATATCAAGTATTTTGTGAAGAGATACACAGAGACAAACCATTTGATCTATTTCACAGTTTAAAAAAAGACAATGCATACTCTTAGTACCCAATAATTTAATTAGATTTTGACATATACTTACAGCCTTCGTATTAGCAATGGTATTTTTCCATATGTATCTAATATTGCAATTTTTGAGTGCAGTCAACTGTGACTAAGCACATACAGTTTGCTTATCTTCACTGTAGATAATCACTACAGGTCGTCACCGCTGCTGCCCAGACCTGTGTTCGTTAGGCATTTCACATCTGCACTACTGGAGGAAGCCTCTCTTTTCCATTGAAGTACGTTGTTTGAAAAACTTGTCTCTCTGAGAGCACTGAAGAATCAGTGAAGTTTCAAGTCTTGCTGCTCTGTTCTCCAGAGGAGAGTATAATACCATCAAACTGAACTCAGGAAAAACCCCTCTTTTTGCCCATGTGAGCTGGGTGCATCCTGTGTGCTGAGCACGCACCAGTGAGAAGTGCAGGCCTGGGAATAAGGAAATAAAGGTAAACAAACAAATGTTTCTCATCCACTGAGAATTAGCCCTTTCTCACATAGAGGGAAAAAGATTATGAAATGGTAATATTCTTCTGCAGCAGGAATCATAGACACAGTAATCTAGTTTGCCATGCTTGTTGTGTGTAACCTTATTCTCATGCACAGGAGCAAAGTCTGAGCGGTAATTTCAGCCTACTGATATATTCATTACCCAGCTCTAATCCCACACTGTATTGCATCAGTGACAAGAAAAGATACATCTTTTCTGATCAACAAGATGAGTTTTTAACCTGGTTACCAGCGTTTACTCAGACTTCAATGCAAAACATACAATGTCAGACAAGAATTTGTCAGTGTGTGGAAACTGTCAAATTCCTAGCTACTACTACATACTGTGTTGTAAACCCATCACTGCTGATTTTTATAAAATTCTGACTTCATTTTTATATTAAATTTTACATCAAAACTGTTACATATACAAAACACGATTGATCTAGAATACTAGAAAATAAATGTTCCCATCCCTGGCAAAGAAATAGTAATGTCCTGTCAGCTTAACTGAATTTTCTTGAGTTACCAGGGTCAATTTAACTGTAACACCTAAAAATACTACTGAGATGCAAAGTAGATGTTTTTCTATTTATGTAAATTCATTTTTAGAAATACAATTGTAGCTGCCAAAAAACGATATAGAGAAAAAGTCTACAGTAGGTATTTACCCAACAAAGCAGCAATTATGTTACCTTGTAATTGTTAAAGAAACAAAATCTTCAGCTTTACGAACGGGTAGTGCCTTCTGAAGGTGCCTGAGCCTGTAGAAAGCGCGTTTCAGCACACGGAAATTGGAGGCAGCCGGCTACTGAGCGGCACCTGCCCTGAGCAGAATAAAAAGAGGCACCGAGGCCGCGCCGGGACCCCGGGCAGCCCCCGCGAAACCGGCAGAGAACAACTTCCAGCAACTGGCGCTGGAGAAGAAGGAGGCAGAAGGCTGGCGGGGAGGCACTCGGGTCCTGTAAACGCGGCTGTTGAAGCACTTGGGAGCTCGGGGCGCGAAGCTGTTCGGCTGTAACGCCCCGGGTGCCGTGACGGCGGGGGGTCCCTCGGGG
>VZRU01014664.1:0-21810 GCA_013398155.1 Pedionomus torquatus | reverse complement strand
TTTTAATACATAAAAATAAATAAATAAATAAATATATGAAAGGGGAGACCTTATTGCCCTTTTCCAGTACTTAAAGCATGGCTACAAAGAAGATGGAGACTCCCTTTTTACAAGGACTCAGGTGGAAAAGACAAGGGATAATGGGTACAAGTTACTCCAGGGGAGATTCTGACTGGACACAAGAGGAAATTTTTTCACAGTGAGAACAATTGGCCACTGGAATGATCTCCTCAGGGACATGGTGGATTCCCCAACATTGGACATTTCTAAGATCCAGCTGGGCAGGGTCAGGGTGCTGGGCTGGCTTGTACAGGCTGTGCTTTCGCCAAGAAAGTTTGGACCAGATCATTGAGAATGCCTTCAAACCTCGGGTTCTATGATTCTATGAAATATATTTTGCTATAAAAATATTGCTTTTGGTATGAAGAAAAATGAAATATTTATCCTCATTGTAGGGATATTACAGGGCTGTGTTTCATCAGCTTCTGTGCAAGACATGAAAACTGGCTGAGGTTTTCCTGTAACAAATGAAGCTCAATGGAAATGTGAATAGTGATGTTTAGAGACATAATAAGGGCATATTTACATCTTTATGCTTTAGAACAATCTTCTGAAATACGTGTTTTCATAATTATCACCTGGGGGGATTTGATCTTTTGTCACTTTCTTCTGAAACGGGTACAAGGAACAGGACTCCTGCTGATTTACGTCAGTTAGTATGTATCTGGTGCACACATGCTTTGGAGTTTGTTAATTAAATCCTGGCACGCAACTCTGGAGTGTGAGCTGTATTTGAGGAAGTTTAAATGCTGTTTTTCATTTGGTTACTGTTGAAAAGCTTTAGTTGTTTGGAAATTATGTTGTACTGCTGACAACAAGCAAAGATTTCGCATTTTTGGGAGCTGAAGTGAAAGAGGAGCAGCACAATAAACTGTGGGCACTATGTATCTAGTTTTGATAACCCTGCCTCTGACGTTTGAGCATTTATAAAGGGCTGCTGAAACTAGTCAGTGGAAACTGGAGTTGTTAACTAGCGGTGATTTAAAAGCAACAGGAAAGAATTCTTCCAGCTTTGTCAGGGAAAGAACAGCTGTATTTTCTGTCCCTTAATGAGTTACAAAAGACTTCTGGGTATTAAGATGCACAGGAAACTGCATATATATTATGCACTTCACAACAGCAGACAGCAGCAGGAAACAGCAAAAAAGGCTGTATCTGTGGGTTCTGTTAAAGGCACTAGTAGATCCATAGCATATTGATTTCCAGCTTAAAGTTTAATGATAACTTAGGGGTCCAAACCAGTAACTGTTACTATCCCGTTTCTGATGCCAGTGTGCAGGTATCCCCTATACCTAAACAGTAGTAAGCCCTAGGGTATAAGCAGTAATTATGCTCAGAAAAACAAATACGCTGTTCAGAAGAATAAAAAACCAAACGAACATAAGCCTAGAACACTTCTGCAGAAAGTTAGGTTGTTCAAATCTGAATTTATGAGACTACACACAGATTTCTTCTCTCTGTCAGTATTACCTTGGGAGAAAACACCTCAGTTGTACACTGTCTCTATCAACAGAGCAGAACCAGTTGCAGGGAGAGCCTCAGGTATACCTGGAATTCAGGAAATTGCTTTGGCTGTGTCAGTTGTTTCCTGTGAGAAACTTTGGTAGTTTCAGCTTGAGACCCCCTGGGATTTGCTGCCAGTGTCATTTGTCCTGTTGACCCTTTTTTCTGGTCTGATGTTTACAGAATAAGGTCCCAGGCCCTACTCTTACATGGCATCTGTAGCTAATCAGCTGCGAACAGGGTGATACAAGTCCAACTCCGCTGTGGCATAGGACATGATGTCTCCCTGTAGCTGGGCCCAGAGAGTGCTCGGTTGGCAGTGCCTGCTGCATACCCAGCACTCAGTGCACAGCTCTCTATGTCACAGTCTGTGGTTGAACAATTTGAACAGAGAGATCTACCTAAAAGACAGCAAGATGTGTCAATTAAATCGGACACATGAAACAGCACTACTATTTCCAAGCCTGAAGTAACAGAAGAGTGATGGGGGTCGGTGTGTCTTTGTGAAATGAGAGAGAAAGATCATGAAGGATGTCTGTTCCACACAAACATGTGCACTGGAATGCACACAATTCTTGAAATCCTATTTCTGTTTCAGTGGAATAAAGACCCCGTAACTCATAAATGCCAAGCCATGTTAGACATCATGGACCATTTCAATGAGCTGAACTCTTCCCCATCATGTATGGAACAACTGCGTCCGAAATCTGAATAGTGATCATGAGAGAGACAGAGCTGCTATGTGGGTATAGTTAGCAAAAAGTTGTTTTCTTAAACGGTGTATTATCTCAAGCCAAAAATTAAGAGATTCTGAGCCTTTGATGTAATTTATTTTCCCCTTCTGGGGACAACCTTTTTCCTTTCTAGGCTGTTTTAAAAAGAACATTCTCATATGAATAAATATGACAAATAGAAAAATAAAAATATAGAAACAAACTATATAAACGCAAGCCCTGAGGTATTTCAAGCACATGGTGTAATTTTTATACCTGACATGCAATCTAAAGGTGCCAGTAAGAAGATTTACTTTATGGCTCTGTAAAAATGTCCTATCTTTCTTTCCTGCCTTATACTTGCAAGAAAGGGTGAGAGGTTGAGGTAAGAGCCCCGTAGAAGCTGTGATAGTCACAGAAGCAGAAACAGAGGATCTAAAGTGCTGTGTGTCTTTCCCTGACCATTTCCACTCTTTTGTTGGCTTTCACAGGCCAGTTAGATTTTACAGAGTACCTGACAAAGCTGCTGCTTTTCTGGATATAGGCTCCACTCCTGTGCCAGCATATCTACCACGTAGAGTCTTGCAGGATAAAGGGACTTATGAAGAAAGATTTTAGTGGCCCCTTTAACTCCCAGGCCTTTGTGTGTGTGTCTCAGGCTAGCTTGGGAAGCTTGCACATGCTTTGGCCTGCAATTATTCCCAAATGACTGACATCTTCCCACCTCTTTCCCTCTCTTCCTTTGGCCTTGATCTCCTTGAACACGTTTCCTCCCCCAGAGCTTTCTGCGTTTTCATGAAGGGTCCAGTCCTAAAAAAATAATACATCCAGTCTCTGCATGACAGTGAAGTCCGTGGGTCTACTCACATGAATTAAAGTTTGCTGGAGCAGGCCCTGAGGCATTAAATAAACTTCAGTTTTATTAATTCTACTGTGTTTGGGCTTTGAAGAGTTACAAATGAATCGTAGGTCTTGCCTTTAAAAATTCCATTTGTTCCTCTGCTAATGCTTTGTAAACAGGGGCTCAATACGGAAGGGTCTCAAGCACTGTGTACCTATGGGTGTGCGTACATTCTTGCATAGCGAGACAGATTCTGGAAGAATATGCATGCAAACACAACGTACTCCGTTTGCACATACTTACCTAAACAAGGTACTGTATGTACAGGTACCTGCTCACATGCATGTGCTTACACAATGTCTACAGATGCGTAAACTCATAGTTGAACATATACAAACTAGAAATTAAATTAGTCTTAGATGCACCTTTGCTTTTTTCATTAAAAAGGACATTTTAAAACCCTTTTTTGTTCACTTCAGTTTTACTGTAACTAATACAATTCACTTGCTCACCTAATGGGATATTTTCCTCTCAGTATGTTAAAACACTAATTAAAATGCATTACAATTATTAAATTGGGTAGAAGAGAACTTCTTGTGAAGCTTAGTCTGGAACTCCTGGAACATAGTTGTGCAGTGAAAGTTTTAGATCATGTTTCTTGTGTTACGGATCGCACAGCACAGTACCATGCTGAATATCATGCCAAAGATCTAGAAGAGAAGGGATGCAATTTAGGGATCCACTTACAAAACGCTTATAAAATAGTCTGCATATCAGAACAATGTGAAGGCTCTCACAACTGAGCAGCAAGTGACTCCTTCCATCTGCAAACCCCAAGACATCAGATGGCTAACATAAAAGAGAATTTACTGATACTCAAAGCCAAGGTTTTATCTGCTTACACGGGCTTCGCTGTTCTTTGTTCTAAATGTGAAGGCCAGCATAGTAGCCCCAAACATTAATATCATTAACATAAATTCCACTGACATCAATAATTGTGACTGCATTATGCCTAGTATTGCACCAGAAGGTTCTGAGTTTCAGAATGCTTCTGCATGTAATATTGTGTAGGCATTTGAATGAGAGCAGAGCGTGGTCCCAGAGGAACCAGGTCACTGGAACTAGTGCTGAGCACTCGGCTTTACAGAGAAAGCTGAGCTCTACTCAAGATGAAGACTGTGCGTTAAATATAAAACTCTATTCGTGCTAGGGAACTAGTTAACTAGAGGGAATGTTAGAAGCAGAGAACAGTGGGTGCTGCCAGAGTCTCTGGGAATTTCTTTTTTTTTGGCCACAGGTTGATTCCCCAAAGCAGTTTGGCAGCCACCCCCTGATGCTTCATTGCTAATGACAGATGAGCAATACTATCAGGCTGGTAAACCACTGAGTTCCTATCCCTTCCCCACACAGCTCCCTAAGGAAGGAAATAACTGACCAGTCATATCCCTTGAAGGGGCAAAAACAAGCACAGAAACATGTGCAGATGTGTTTCTGCTGCTTAAGAGGTTATAACTTCATAATTTCTGCTGTATCCACAGAAGAGATGTTCCTATTTCTACTGTATCTTTATTGAGTGGAGAGGTTGTCGGAACTCATGTAGCTTGTCACTACATCGTTGTTGCACCCCTGTAGCTTTGCTGTATTTTTGAGTACACTGTCATGTTTTATACAAATCATAGGATTGTTTAATCCCTTTTACCCACATCACAGTTTCTTTTACATAAACCTTTCGTCTGCTTTCAAGTGTCTGCCTAATTCCATGAGCCTCCTGCTCTTCAGAGCAGCTAGAGGTATTTCTTTACTAATAATCCGGTTCCTCGTACTTCTTCAGCCTGCTGCAGGTTTCTGAATCTGAAGAGAGTCATAGCACACACATGATGGAAAATGCTTTCTGTGAAAGCCTGCGTTTGATACAGGCTGCCCACTCCTGCTGTATGCTTGCAGCAGGGTGACATCTATTGGTGACAGCTCTGTCATGAAGGGGCAGACCTTGGGAATACAACAGTGCACACTTGAGGGAGAAGGAAGGAAAAGTTATCCACGCTTTGATGACACGATTCAAAGAAACAGCTATCTGTAACTATCTGTGCTATCTGTTTAGGAAAAAAATACTGTTCTGAAAACTATGCAGTCTAAATCCTGTTTGCTTAATAAAATACATACTGGTCACTGGATCTGTGACCTAGAAAATCTGTTTATCCTTCACATTGAATCAATGCTACAGCCAGCATTTTCCTGGAAAGCCTTTTCTATACAAAGGGCACGTACTCTATTCCCTATGAAATCAAAGGAATGGGTCCTCAAAGGGCATAAGGCATCAGTCTGCAGCTGTCTTGTAATGAATGAAATGCTGCTACAGCCTTTTGCTTTTCAGTTTGGTTCATGTGAACTCCGCTTTCCTACTGTTACAACAAAATAAGATTACCATTTGGATACTTTAGACACAAAATAAACTGGTAAAACAAAATCATGCAAGTCTGCTTGTGCCAATGTGGACAATTGCCAGAGAGAAGACACACTGGAAGTGATAAGAATAGCTGCACCTTTGAGGAACGTCACCAGTTGCTGCAAAAAACCTCCCACATACCTGAGTAAGGGGCAGGGTACTGGGCTGAAATACAGATGTGAGAGTGAGAACATGGATTTACTCACTGTGGTGCCAGCAATTGCAATTCCAACAATTCCAACTAAATGCAGATTAGCATCAATTATGTTCTGGATTTCAACCAGGCAATTCTATTTAAAACAAAATTGGAAGATTTTTTTTACTCCTAAAAATATATACTCCAACCAACTGTCATATGTTCCCACTAAGCAACACATAAACATGAAGAACATTATTGCAGTCACTGTCCTAATTCTTGCATCTATGCCTTGTGTTTTGTTGGACAATTTTCACAGCATGTTCCCTTTTCTAGTGAGACTTCTGTGCATGTTGCCTGTCCAAGCTGACACATGCAAGTAATTTGCTTAGAATCAGTTTTCTGTAACTTTAAACTGATAGGCCTTTATATGATAGGCCATGCAAAATTAGGGAGCCTGGCCCTTCGTTGTTGAGTTACATTGTGCTCACAAGCAGATTCCCCAAATGACAGAAACAACGGGATCCCTCTTAACATTGATGAAGTTTCTAGTCAGGAGTTACCATGCATGATTAAGGCAAGCCCTGGCCAAAAATTCAACCTTCACAGGGCTTTTCATTTAGGACTCCTGTTACATCCTTCCCACTTTTCAGAAGATGCAATATTGTCTTATATGGAACGCTACAAACAGGCTTCAGAAATGAGGGCCAGGCGTGTTCAGTATGATCTCCAACTTAGTTCTGCCTCCACTCTGCTCTATTTCAACTTTATTTATTTATTGCTCTATTTGCAACTTCTTCCTTTCTTTTACTTCTAGAATGTCTCCAATTTTATTAAACCATTGCTATGAAAAAGTGATTAGAACAACCAGAACAGAGGACACTTGCCTTCTGGATATTCTCTGGACAGGGTAATCCCATTTGTTGTTCCGTATTACCTTTACCACAGCATTGGAGCTAAATGAGAGAGAGACAAACAGACAGAGGAGAATCAAAGAAGGAGAAACCATAGACTGCTTTCATACTGAAAATGAGACAATAAATAACTAAAAAAAAAGAAACAATACAGATCAAGTAATAAATTCATTCCCTGTATTAACTGCTACCTCCAACTGCATGGGCCAGAATTCTTAAAATTCAGTTTCAACTGTCTGAAGCCATAGCGAACAGGTAGATTTGTATTAACAACAATATCCAGAAGTGATTTTTATCACAATATCTCATAACAAAACAAGTGGATTTTGGAAAAGCAGATCCATGGCTTACGAGGAAACTGGAGTTGTTAAAGGGAGAAAGCAGTCAGGTCAAAGACTGCATACAGAATTATGGGCAACACACAAAGGCTACACCAGAGAATGCTAGAATCTTTATTTCTGATCAAACAGTGCTGGGTTTGGAGACAGTAGTAAATCAGAGTGTTTCAGAGTGTTTGTTTTCCCTGCTTGCTTATCTCCCACAAAATGCTTGGAATTCCTCTTGGGGTCAGAAATAACAGCTATGGGAGAAGGACAAAAGGGTCTGAGCTTGTGAAATGTTTCTTCTAAAGAATGTGGGAATGCTGTAAGGAGCAACAAAGCTTGGGCTTGATCTCTGTGGGAGGCAGTGTAGATACAGGATGGACGCAAATAGGACTCAAGACGTCACAGGTTCTAATTCTGATTCACACACTAACTTTCTGGGTGGCCTGCACTGAGTCACACATGCTTTTGGTTCTTACCTACTTGGTTCGGACAGTGACAGGATCTGCTATGTTGTAGGTCCTGGGACATGGGTCACGTTTTTTCCTCTGATAAATGCAGAGTTTCCACATCTCATTGGATTTGTGAGTATTTATTGTTGGATTTTAGTATCCAGAAGGGCCCTAGTAGTCCTATCTTCTGCTCAATAGAGACCAGAAGCATCAGCTGAAATTTAAAAGCCTGACCATTTTCACTTTCAAAGGTAGGGATTACTCAGGATCTGTAAACCGGAATTCTGAGAGGCCCATCAGGAAACCAGGTTGTGAGCCTCTGGCTGTGTTTTAAGTAACACTCAGTTCTGTTCTTTCATACCTCAGTCGGAAGCATTCTCAGTTTTTAAGGGTAACATGGCAGTAGCGTGGTGGTGCAAAGTATTAAAGCTCAGGAGGACTACTCACAGTTGAGTGGTAGTGATAGATAGTGCTGTTGACCTTCCCCGCTGGGTTTTTCATGTAGTCGTCATAAATGTCTTCATAGATTTTTTGGGCTTCCTGTATTGCCTGCAGAAATCAGACTTCCAAGTGAGCAGCAAATAAGTCTTACCCTAAATCCAGTGCAGACTTCCAGCTTGTGTCATCAATCTCCAGAGCAGAAAATTTTGCATGGTAAACTGAGGTACTGGGATTGGAAAGACAGGAGGTTTTGTGGCCTGATAGCATTCAGAGGAACTCTGCATGGGTCAGAACGTACATATGCTGTATTCAAAACACATACGTGTTTTGGTTAAACACTGCTAGTTGGAGAAATGAATGGCTTGAATTTGCCCCTTTCCCAAGCAATACCCTCTTACATAGTTCTACTTGATGTTCCTTATAGATTAAGGCTTAAGGCTGAAACACACCTACAGAATTTCTTTATTAGAGGGGGACAAAAACTGCATCTCATTCTGGACTTGTGATAACACAAGCTGTCATTAACTCCAGATAAGAATGTCAGAGAGTCTTCCTGGGAAAAGTCTCCTGGAGAGTCTTCCTATGCAAAAGTCAGATGGTGGGTCAGTTGGCACTGGAATCCAGACACTACAATTGCTTGCTACTTACCACTTTCTTGCCTATGAAGGCAAATACTCCAGCAGTGACCTCAGCCGCAAATATCACCAACAAGCAAGCGAAGAACTGCAGAGGAAGAAGAGAATCTTGCATTAATATACTTTGCGCAGGTCTGCTTTATATGGACTGTCAGCCAGTCCCTCATCCTCGCCCAGGCCTCAGCAGCCCACACAGTAACCGAAAGCGAGCTTGTCCATAACAAGGGTGTCAAGTTGGATTTGTTGTGATATGGAAACAAAGGTGGAAATGGCAAAGATGTGTCTCAGACAGTAGTTTCAGAAAAGACAGAAGGTAATTCCAGGCAACATATCACATTAGACAAGCAATGGAACTTCTTAATGTATGGAAGCTCTGCAATAGCAAGGTGGCTGGAGATGCTAGGTTAGCCAGAAAAAGGACTTAAGACATTTCACGTCTTGGACAGCAAAAATCTTTCCACTAACGACACAAACCATAGGCTTTTGAATCATTTTTCTGTACAGCCCAGGCCCTTGAAACCCTTTACTTACTGATCCAATTAAGCACTGAGATTCCCGCGCTGCTCCACAGCACCCAAAAAATCCAACTGTGGACATGAGAGCCCCTGTTCCCACCAATACATAGAGTCCTGTGAAAAATCAGAATCAGACAAGGATTTAAAAAGGTTGCTCCTCCCAAAGTCTGGTACCTATTTTGTCAAACCCACACATTTATAAGTGACAGCAGTCTCTGGCTCTCACAAAGGACACTTGTCACACAGAAAAGTTGCTCTCACCACAAAAGGAGACCAATGACTTGTTCAGAATTCTTAGAGAATCTCATGAAGGCAAGCATATTCCAGTGTCATTGCTTTACATATTTATTCTCCAGCATACTGATGCAAGTGTCAAAATATCATCAGCTTTTAAAGGCTACTGTTATCCTCATATCAGTGCATTATGATATGGAGAAGAGCTGCCTGAAAATGGCAAGAGTCCCAGAACCAGACAAATCACATCAGCTATTAAAAAAGGTGATTCTGTGTGAATGGACAAGAGTGCCTAAGACTTAGAGGCCAAGACTCTTGCATGCATGGCCTACAAACAGCATCTCATGATGCACACTGCCCTCATAGGTACTGCAGGAAACCCTGCCACCACTTTATTTCAGTAGGCAGAATCAGAGTGGCTCTGCAGCAGCCAGTGGAACACTGCGTTGCTCTCGCGTGCGGAGCGTTCGCAGTTCAGTGTTACGCAGTTACTGAATCATTTACTGAACTTGTGGCTACTGGCTCAGGAGTTACGTGTGTGAAGGCAAAATTAATGACAAAGCAAGAATAGTGGATCATCAGACTAAACACATTAAGAAGATCACGAAGCAATCTGGGGATGAGACTGCAAGGAAGACCAGGTCTGAGACAAGTACAGAGCATTGGAGCTGTCAGTACAGCCCCATCCATAGGACCCTAGCTGTGTTCAGAACTTGACAGGACAAAACCTGCAGAGGTAAGGGGAATAGCATTCATGTCTGCCACCTGTAAAACTGCTAGAAATACATTCAACAGGCTTTTTTTTTTTTTGGTATGGGCTTTATCTAGGACGAAAGGAAAGCAGAGCACAGGGTTTTTCCTTCCTCATTTGTAAATTTACATGCTTGATCTGTTCTTAGATCCATGGTTCACGTGCTGTGCCAGTCCCCATCAGTCCACAGCAACGGTGTTTGTGCCTTGTCTCTGGGTACTGTGTCAGCCGAAGTACAACGGGCTCAGTGCGCTGCCTTGTCCTAGTCTGTCTCATCTGGGCACCGTGGAGGACATGCCGAAATGGACAATGCCAGTCTTCTGCAGGACAACCAGCTTTGTTTCCCTCCTGCTGTTCTGAGGGGACAGTGGAGCTGCGGACGGTGCACACTAGAGGGCACGGTGAGTCTTGCTCCCAGCTTTGACTAAGCAGACTTGAAACGAGAACGTTTAGTATTCTCAATTACCAATTTAAAATCTGACCCAAATCTGTTGGATTAACAGAGCTGCTGGTATTTGCTGTCAGCAGGCCTGGTGTAGCCTAGACTAGAAAGACTTACAAATGACAGTTTGCAATGATAGGAAAAAACAGTCAATTGATATACAAACGCAGAGTATCTGGATACTCTGCCACACAGATGCAGCCTTCTGGGAGAAGGCAAACTCCTGCCTGCTGCCCATTCATTGGCACATCACTCCCAGTCACTCTGTATTGGCCAGATATCTATCTCAGCTATTGTGATCATTCTCCCTGCCATCTTGCCCCAGTACCGTTCTTATGCCAAGGGTTGTTGCTGAGGAACACGTTCTGCTAAATAGCAATAAAACAATTATAATTAATATGACTTTGCAGGTCTGTGATGCCAGATATGTGGAATTTGCTGCTCATCGTGCTGCTGATCGTTCATATTCCGTATTTTCTAGATTTTTAATATTCAGTGTCTTGTGACTTACTAGGACTGAGCATTCTTCAAGCTAACACTTGTACACTTATTCACAACACAGTGGCTTTTACTGAGGGAGGGATATAGAGATATATATGGCTCAGGAGTAGGGATCAGTGCCTCAAGGAAGATGAATTGGGAAAGACAAAAAACTTCTGTCAGGTGCAGAAGCTGCTGTTCAACTGCCAAACACCAAAACTGCCATTTTCTGAGATCTCCATGGTAACAAACAGCCTGTAATTACAAAGATGTTTCCTGGACACTTTTCCGCATGTCACTCCCTGCTCCAGTCCCTGTATTTACTTACTGACAACTCAGCAGAGAGACTTTTTGATCAATAAGGCTGGAAAAAAGTCCTCCCATTTCTTTTTGTTGCTTCCAGCTAGCAAAGACAAAGCTCTGTGAGGCTCAGGGGTGAGACCACTTTCAGGAATTTGGATTTGCTTTTGTCCGAGAAACAGACTTAACATTTCACTCGCATGACTCACAGCGAAACCGCTACCTCCATCAGAACTTCCCTTTTAAGGCGTGTTACAGGAAGAGCTCACATCACTCACTGCACAAAGCTGAGCCAGCCAGGAGTTTAAAACCACCTTCAGAGGAGTTCATTCCAGGCTTTGTCCTTTCTCAGCCTGGGACTAGTAGTTGCTGCTCTGCGGAATGATATTTCTAGACGGAAAATCATGACAACACTTAACAAAAATTTCCACAAAGCTAAAATTGTTTTTACTTGCCAGCTAAATATACATATATGTAATCTTTCACACAGGAATGAGACACTTAAAGAATAGCTTGAAAAATATTCAAAGGCACCAGGTTACTTCTTAGCTTGCACTGTGAGGTTTCCTACCACCCAGATCCAGGTATGCTCAACTGAAAGTCGATTGCCAGGAAGGGTATCAAGGCAATAGATTCAGAAACATCCTAGATGGTTTAGGAGCTCATATTTCTTTTCCTAGTGGGCTATAGGCAGCAAGACAGGCACGTTTCTCTTACCTACAGACTTCATGCACTAATAGCCATCAAGTTAGCAAGTGTCATGTCAGAAGTAACTAAGCTTCACTAAACCCTGTTCCTTTTGAAAAAGCAGGATGGAAACCAAAGCCTTAATCAGCTTTTATTCGTAAGGGCTTCCATTGTAAAATACAAAGCCTTGGCATGGCTCCCAATTCGGCATCTACAGCACAGCCGAGAAATAGAAAAGACACTTATTTATAGTCACAAAGCGGAAAACATTCGATAGCTAGAAACTGACACAAAACATTTCACCACAAAGCTCAGCATGGTAAAAGAAGAGGAGGAGTCAGGTCAAGGTAGCGAGCTCGTTGCAGTGAAATTTTTAGAAGACTGTTGTCTAGCTGGAGCTTTTTGTGCAGCAGAAGTAAAAAAGGTAGAAAGGAAGCAAATGTTTGTGGCCTATGTAAAATTTTTCTTCTTAACTCTTCTTGCCTGTGTTCATTTCCTGATTCCTAGTTTTGTCACTTTGATCTGTGTTTGCTAGTGAAGAGGAGAGGAGGTTTGAAAAGTAATTTGAATTTGTCTCCGAGTTCGTTGCCAACAGGCAGCCTGCACAGGAGCAGAGGAGGTGAAGAGACACCACTGAGCACAGGCACGCTGCTGTGGCGTTGAGTGGGGCAAGCACTGGACCTAAGGGCAGTAACCTGTCATCTGTGTGACCACCTACAGCTCAGGAAAGTTATTGCACATTCCAAAGAATTAAAACTGTGTGCTTTTTCAGCAACAGAAAATTGGCCGATCTGAGGAGATGCAGCCAGGACGTCAATGACTGTGAGGGGTAGTGGAGGAAACACGGGCTGCTTTGGAAATACAAGAGGATGAAAAACAAAGTAGGACTAGGTATTTTGGAGTTTTTTTGACAAAGCCTATTCTCTTTACCTTTTTTTTTTTTTTTTGTGGGGAAATACTCAGGTTTTGGAGTAGTGTTGGGTTGTTTTGGGATTTTTTTTTGCTTGTCTCAGCTGTGCTAAAACACCTCCCCACGCAGACACAGGTATTTTTATAAGCTGTGAAGAGAAGCTAACGCTTCTGCTTTTAGCAGTAAGGCAAGTGAGAGAACACCTAGTAACAAACTGATTTCCCTTCTGGCTGAAAAATAGAGAGTGTAAGAGGCGGAGAAACCCCATACTTTAGCCATATTTTGCAAAGAAAAAGATTGGAAAGCATTAAGGCAGCAGCTTTTCTATATACTTGATTTTTTTATTCATTCCATGGGGAAAATCGTTGTTTCTTGAAAGGAAAATGTCTGATGGGGGCATTCCCTGTGAAAATTCCATTTTCTAGTGGGCTGCATTGCAATTACAAGGGGAATTAAAGTTACCTGGCAATCTCAGCGCAGTGTATGGCTGCCAGTAGTGAAGAATGGCAAATCCACAACTCAGTAGAGAACTGTAGGTTGGCATCTGTGTTTATGGCACAGAGTTCTTCCGTAAGATACTGTTTCCGCAGAGCCTGAGCATAGTGGATCTGCAAGTGTGAAGAAGCACCTCAAGAAAGATAACAGGTGTTGTGTGTGTCATTTCTGGATGACTGAAACCTTTGTAGTTAGCCGTGAATACAGAACAATCATTTTAGATTAAGTAGAAGGACGGAATTTTATAGCTGCTGACGGCAATATGTCTTTATGTGTATGAAGAGTGGGGCAGGGATCGGCAGCATTTATAAACCGATGACGAGTGAAATCTGCAGGACTTGTTCTTTGTTTCTTAGAGTGATTTAAAAAAGCTCTCAAGGTAACATGGACATGTACACATAACTAATCTGAAAGGAAATGTAACCAGCTCTAGTGTGCCATATGGTACTTGGACAGAGCACAGTTGTGTGCTCCCATCGCAGGAGTGCGTGTTGGCACCCTTGAACAGAAGGGGAACACAACACACACCAGGCAGGTGGGAACTTACTAATGTGAACACTGAAACCACTTTTATTTCAGATCGTTCGGCTGCCTAGGCTAGTAGAGATCTGACATCAGAGTCTGGAAGAGAACCCACTTCCAGAATTAGGTGAGGGTGGGTTTCTTTGGAGTATGTTTGTTTTGTTTTGTTTTTCAAAATCTTACCAATGGCTTTGAGATGCAAATCTCATGTAGAGCCTACTGCAGAGAGCAGGAACAGACAAATGTACTCTGTCTCTCTGTCTGGCTTTATTTCACATGGGTTTCTTGTTTACCTGGCTGCTATGGTCACTTTCCATTTTAAATAATCCTACTTTTTGTTTTTTGGGCTGAGTACCTAACACAGAACAAAGCACCAAATGTTCATACTCCACCGAGTAAACAAGCAGCTCTGTTGGTGTAAGGGATCCAGGGGCAGTGATGACAGGAGTCCTAGAACTCCTGGGCTTGCTTGTGCGTTACAGCATGGCAGGCTGATGTGCTCCTCTACAGAAGGACTGAGGCTCTCAAGCCTGCAGAAGAGCAACAAGGAACACGTGGTGCAAATGCACTACTGGAAAGGATGAGAACCACACGTAGGAGTTGGAAAGAACAGGCCAGACAGGGACAGTTGTGTATGTTGCACATGGTGGCACACCAGGGGCAGGGACCGGCGGGTGCCTCTGCCCAGAGGAAGGAGATGAGGGTGCCACCAGGGAGGAAATGGTTCAACTGTTGCTGCTGTGAGGAACTGGCAAGCACCAAGAGCTACGCAGAGAGGAGGGTGGGAGAAAGGGTTACCAGCAGGACAGTTGAACAAGCAAAAAGCACAAAGTGCATTATCATGCCTACGTGATTAATTTAAAAAAAAAGAAAAAGAAAGAAGCCTCCTGAATCTCAGCATATTGCAAATATAAAACAATCAGCCTGAAGCAGGCTGATTATTCCGTTAGGCTTAATTAGCTTCGTTTGTCAGAATTCTAACTTTGTGGTGGCCTTGCCTTTACTCTGCCAGGTGGGATGCTGCCTCTTAGGAACTGATTGCTGGGTTTTATGATCAAGCACAGACACTGAGGACTTTTGAACAAGGTTTTTGAGTAAGGTTTTTTTTTTGGCGGGTGGCAGTGGTGGTGTCATATTTTTAAAGCAGATTTCCAATGCAGCAGTTTTCATTTTCCACTCAAGGCCACTAACAGCCTCTTCTAATTGTCCTGTTTTGAGGATGATACTAAACCACTCTTCCTCAACTGCAGAAAAGAAGACATGCACATAGGATGATAGGAAGACAGACAAGTTTGTTGCTTAAGTCTTAAGTACAGACAATATGCATGATGGCAGGACCATTTGATACTCCTCTTGTGGTATTATTACATCTCTACACAGAGGCTCCTTTGCCAGTAGCTTTCATTTTAAAGGCTGATAGAGTTTGAGAGGCTATGAATTTGGGAGAGAAAATACTGTTGACTAAGGGTATAGTGCTTGACTCCAAAATACATTAATAGAACTGTAACAAAATGTGGAACAGGAGCAGAGAATTGCAGTTTACATGAATTTAACTGCTGGCCAACTCCTGTTTGTATGGGCACCCCCTACTATGGAGAAAAACTACTAATATCCTTCAACTCCAGACATGACTTCATATCCTAAGGCATGCACCATCTAACTGTATCTTTCAAAGCCAGAATGATCACTCCTGCTCTCACAGACCCCAAGAAAAAGCCACAGCCACCCTGAAGCTTTTCTCTACAAGTGGTTTGGCCCTGATGAATGAGTGCCTGGACCACAGACTGTATCACAGAACTGGAGCAAAGAGGATGTAACATGGTGCAGAGTTTGTGAGCTCTGGCTGTGCAGGGGAAACAATGCTTCAGTGCTGCCAGTTATGAGAGAGAGTCATCCATAGTGATTCAGTCACATTCATCAGCTTTTGTGACCATTCGTGATGGGGCTTGTTGAATATATACACTCTGTTTTTATTGCTGCTGGCAGGGATGTGACCCTCTGTCCTTCATTTATTAGGAACACTACTACAGAGAATTACTTAAGGACCAATCAGTTGTGAGACAGCAATGCTGACATCTTGGGTTCACACAAGCCTCTCTCTTTTCATTCTGATTGTTGCAGACTTTCCTGCCCAGTAAAACCTCATCAGAGGCTTGGTACAGGAGTATCAAGAAGGATAAGCCATCTGAGAGAATTCTTTATTCTACAGATCTTTTCCCCATTTGGTCAGTACAGCGTCACAGACAACTCAGATGAAAGTGGTAACTAAGCAGCTATTGACCTTTGGTGAAATTATCTTTTTTTCTTTCTTTCTTCCTTTTTTTTTTTCTTCTTTTCTCTTAAGTACAGCTAAGAGAGGATTATATGAAATCCACCAGAGCTGAACTGCAGTTCAGCAGAGCAGAACAGGAAAGCTACAGTTTTGCCTCACCACTTGAAGCATAGGCACAAAAGGTGTACTGTGTGATGGAGTAACAAAAATGCTGTCATGCCTGCCACTGCAGTGGGAACTCCAAAGCTGGGGAGCTGCAGAGAGATGTCCAATTTTAGGAGGCTGCTCCAGTGTAAGATATATCTGGCAAAATGGATGGAGACTGCATGGGTCAAAGAGTTCAAATTCCAAGCCTTTATGTTGTAGGTTAAAAAACTGCAAGCTTCAGTGGGGAATGTGGATCACGGAACACAAAACCACGAGCAACAGAAAACTAAGACCACATATGTGCCTGACCTCAGCACTGCTGCCTGTAGGTTGTTCTCAAACCAACAAAAACATTTCAGTGGCTGGAAAAGATGAGCAGGTCTGGTTGCCAAGTCATGGCCCGAACTATTACAGGGGGCAGAGAAGACAGCTGGACTGCTGGTAAAGAACAAGGCTATTTAAGGAGACTCATTCTGGCCTAATGGAAAATACAAGGATATAATTATCAATTATTTTAAACTATAACAACATTTCAGATCCAGGAAAAAGAACTTCACAAGGAAGTACAAGAGACAAGCTGGTTAGATTCAGCTAGCAGCTCAATCCAGGTACAAAAAGAGCAGAATGTGCTACTCTTTAGAAGCAGGAACATGGGATGTTTTCCACAAGATGGTGATAGGACAGTGCTTCAACCTCCAAAGCAAACTCTGAATACAGCTGCAGTGTTGTTCCAAGCACTGACACAAAGCTGATCTGATAACAGGGAGTTTGGGTTATCACAAGGCAGCCCCAAAGCAGTCAGTGGAACAGAGCTACAGAAATTATTTTTAAATTACTGCCATATATTTATATCTCCGAGTCGTACTGATGACCTGCTTTCTCTTTCAGCCTCCTGGACAGCTGCTTCTTGCGTACGGCACAGTGCTCCATATTAAGAATTCCTATGCAAACTTCTGGCTGTCCCCCAGAATGCACAAACACAGAGCAAACGCAGAAAGCCAAATAAACAACACTGCGAGAGTGTCTGTGAGAAGCGACCAAGCCACAACTGTCAAGGGGGACTCAGAGCTAAAAGTTCCTAGAGAGGTAAAGCTCTTGAGCATGACTATCAAGTGCAGCCTTGTCTACTGCAAAAAACCACCAGTTACTCAACTTACCACCGTTCTTTTACCGCTGCATTAATCACAGATTTTTAACAGCCTCAGACTAGTGAATGGCTGCCCATCAGATGCTCAGAAGTCACAACAGCATTTAACGTGATTTGTAATGACAGAGAGCAGCAGAATTTTTTTTTTGTTTTTCAACAGAAATGCTCCACTCAGAGCACAATGCCTATTACAAAAAAGGGCCAAAATTTTGCTTTAGAATTCAGTCAAAGTGCAAGCTTAAAAGAATTCTTTGCATATTTATGTCCTGTTCCTTAGTTTTTCCTCTACTAGCGGTTACATATTATAGCACACAGCTCTATGAATACATGTCACATTAGACGATGAAACTTCTATAAGAACATTCCCCAGGACTTCCCAAAATTAACAACTCTGAACAGCTTTTGTAATTCCTATTCAGGACTGAAGCACATTAAATCTTTGAGAGATTTAAATACACGTGCACCAAAGAACATCTTGTTTACACAGTCTGCACGGCAAAGCTGTGAAACAACTGCGGTGCGTATTCACATCACAGGATGTATTACTTTCTAGCTTCCAACAAACCCGGAGTACTTGATTTTGAAGGCCAGAATGTCCTTCTGTCTTCTTGAATCTCCTGTGTCAAATATAAGTGTACGAGGCAGAGATGAGTTCTAAGATACAGCCTAGGAAATTCAGCAGGTATATGCTGCTGACATAGCAGCTCCGACATCAGAGAAAAAGTAAATCATACTTCCTGGCTCACTGTGTCAGTGGAGGTGCTGCAAAATACATTACAGTAACCCTCAGGTCCCAATCAAATTTTCATCCGAATGGTTTTATTCAGCCTCATAAACTCCTACAGAAACGTTGCTGGACATAACATTCTACCCATCTGTTCCCACAGTACTATACAGCTAGCTCTGTGCCTCTAGCCTGGTCACATATATCAAAGAAGCTTGGGGTTAGGACTGTGGTGTATCAGAGCCAAGGTTTCCACTAAGAGAATAATGGTATTTATATGCACAGCCCAGGCAATATTCCTGTGATGGGTAACTAACTGCCTGGGATAGCAGTCAACTTCTGTTCCTGGCCACCGTGTCAGAATGGCTTGATGGACAAGGCAAGACTGGGTATTCATTCACATTTGGCATTTGTAGATGGCAAAAATGTCTCCAGCAATTGGATTTTATTGAGTGAATCCATCTCCAGGGATGATATATTACAACAGAACAAAATGTGACTCTTCTGGTGTAAAGGCATGTTACAATTGCTGGCAGTTGTAGACAGCTGCTCTTTAAGGATGTCTACATAAGCGGCACAGGTGGCATTTCCAGAAAACCCAACTGGAAATACTAGGGAGAAAAAAGATTATCTTAAGTGACTAAAATTACAGATGACCAATACCATTCGGTGGGCTTGGGGAGCGAGTCGATTCCTGCCTAGGTTGGACAAACAGCTAGTGAGATGACTGAACACTGCAGTTTTACTTTTCAGCTGTGGAAGAATTTGCTTTGATACTTGAAGTCCCATCGAGGGCCTCTGTGCGCAGACACCGGGGACTGGTGGGTGAGTGTCTTACTGCTGCATTGGTACTAGAGACGTTCAGAAGCGACACGGGTTGCTAGCAGCTGCACAGAAAACTCTGGAAGGATATATTAATGAGCCCCACATTCAAGGAGTCTCTTACCCATCTCAACCTCTATTCTGACAGCATTAGCACAATTCACTTAGGATACGTGAGGAGAGTTCAGCTAGGCCTAGGGAAGTTGATGCCAAACAGAGAAAGGATGAAAATCGTCATGCACATGACACACAGCACCAGAATGCCCAGTTTCGTGTAGTTCAGTCCTGGGGTTGTTGGCCTTCATATAACTCAATGCCCCAGGATAAAACTAAAGCTAAAGGCTACTGTCATCACAGGCACTTTAACTTACCCATGAAGAAATACTCTGGAGACCTTTTGTCTGAAGCAAAGTCTGCCATAACTCCACCAAACCGCAGCCACAGACCGAAGGCAATGACGGCCAGTCCTGCCAGCTGGAAGATAAACAGAGCAGTCAACACTTTACTTACAAGTGGCTGGAGAGTATCAAAGCAGTGTCATGGGCACCTTATGCTTTCTTGAAATCCCACAGCTCGGGATTGCACTGTCAGACAATTCAGGAAGCACTTGGCAGAGTTTGAAAACAATTAATTCCTATTATAGTGCAACACACTTTTTTCTTTCTTTCAACTCTTCAATGTAGGAGTGCTTCTGAACTTACTAGTGACTTTCTAACCCTTTAAGTAAGCTCATTTAGTCATGAAAAATTTAGCCCAAATTGCAAGGGAGGGGAAGTGAGTACCCCTGAGAAGACAGGCTGCAAAGCCAGTGAGGAGCACTCTGCCTGCCTTCCTCGCCCCCAACACAGCTCTCTGTCAGGCAGTTCGTAGGAGCCCACTCAGGGCCTCGCTCTGGAGACGCTGTTACTGTAAGAAAAGGCCCTTATGGGGAAGTGCCATGTGATCAGGAGCTAAGCCCTGCTGGCTTGACACACCCCAAACTTCTAGGACAGAAGTAACTTCATTGACTTTTTTTCCACCCTCCTAGCTGTTTCAGGCCTAAGTGACAGCCTTTTGGACTCTCCCTGAACATATCACAGGTCCAGCTCCAGGGTCACAGGTTATATAGTGCTGTAGAGAGACCAGCCTAGACCTCTAAATCATCGCACCAAACTGCAGGAGACCATCTGTTCTTCCAGAACTGCTGGTCAGTTGTAAGAAGGGTTCTGTTTAGAGGCTTACCAGAGAGGCTCATATTGTTCTGAGAGATATGCTGAAGTTAAGTGTGTTTGGACCAACTGTGATGGAGCATTCTTCTGTAAATCACTATGGGACTCCCTACCAGGACTAGGACAGAAAAGGAGTACAATATCTTGGATCACAGAAATTACTAATGAACAAGTGATGGATGCTGTCAAATGCAAGGCAAAATTCTCTTTAACGCGAACAGGACTAGATCTAAAACGAGCAGCAGGGCTTGTTGTTTGACAGGAAAGATCTACAGACAGCAGTCTCAGATCCACTGCATGCCAGACCCATTTATTAGTCCTCAGGCAATGGTGTGTGTCCTGGCAGGCAGCATCAGCATCCTGCCGGGCTAGGCGTAATGCTCTGTGACACTTCTGATGGAGGCCCAGAGCCTCGGTCTGTAGCAGCTGCACAGCCTGAGCAGGGTTCACAGATGCCGGCTGCTGACCATGCCCTCGTCAGCCTGGCGTGCAGCTCTTTAAATCTGTCCTGTAGTGTCTGGCACTCGGTTCATCTGGCATAGCTACAGCAAGCAAAGCAAGCAGGCAGGGATGTGGGTGAAGAGTGAGCTCACAGGTTTCCTCACAGAAGTGTCACAGCGCAGAGTGTGAGGGTCCCCTGCCACTGCCACCCACTGCTCATAGTGTTGGAACCACCAGCCTCGGGACTGCCCGAGCCCCCTCCTGTCAGTCCAGGCTTATAAGAGCCTCTGGTGGCTGGGACACGTTTGAAATCAATGCCCACAGTCCAGCTGAGGGCATGGTTTCTTCCACCTCAGTAAAAATGCAGATAATCATCACTTGTGAAACAACATAACGCAAAGCTTTGTCCTTCTACTGCGCTGCAGCTGCAGCTGGGCAGCACCACTCTGCTCCTGCACAGCAGCGCTGTGTACCCGGAGCTCGCAGCGCTGTCACCAAGAGGGAAAAGCATTTGGTGTAACTGTGTTTCAAGCATAGAAGAGACAAAAGCCCAAAACTGCTTGCTCCAGAAAGGCTGAACGGGATTATTCTGTGACTTTTTTTTTAAAAAAAAACCAACAACAACAAGCAAAACAGTCAATCAAAAAGAAAGAAAAAGACATTTAAGAGGATAATACTGGTAATTGTTTTCCACTGTGAAAAACTGCAGACCTACTGGAAGGGAGAACACAGCATGAGGGAAAGAAAGAAAAAAGAAAGCTTGAATTTAGTTTCGCTATGGAACTGCTAAACTGTTAAAAGTGTGCACTGAGGGGAGAATCGACACTACGTTCTCTGGATCTCTGGAGGCTTCTGCAGTAGACGCTGTTCGTAGCCACCTCTGGGGAGCTTTCAGCAAAGCGAGCTGCAGTACGATCCAAGGACTTTCTCTTAGGATGAACTTGTAAAAGCAGCAGCCGTTTGTTCACGATTGGAAAGTACATTATGAAAACGCCTAGTGATCCTGTGAAGGTGTTCTGCTGCATGGGATGCTGGGAGAACCTCTCACAGCTTCCAGTTGTTTGAAACTTTGTGCTCGGTCTCTGCTTCACCGGTTAAGAAAGAAGTCGTATTTTCTCAGCGATGTCATCGTCTATCAGGTACCTGTTTTCCCAGGAGAGCGCTGTCTCTCCAGAAGCGACCAACACTCGGGCGCTGCTGCCAGGCGGGCTCGGGCTGCCCGTCCCGTCCCGTCCCGTCCCGTCCCGTC
>VZRU01014663.1:44010-129741 GCA_013398155.1 Pedionomus torquatus | reverse complement strand
GAAGGGAGCCAAAAAAAAAAAAAAAAAAAAAAGAAAAGAAAAAAAAAAAGAGAGAAAACAAAACCTCACTATGTAGTGGAATATGTAACCACTGGGCAATTTTCAAATTCCTGTGAATCAAAAATATGAAAGCTCATAGCCCAGTATCCTACACTGTAAAAAAACATGACCTAGGTAAGCAGTTCTATTGCTATTTTAATTAAGACTATGTTTTTAAGCTGCTTGATCAAAAAGGAAACTTCCTTTGCCATAATAACCTCATGCACATACAAAAATAAGTTATCCAAACCATTTAGTCAAGAAAATACTTGATAAATTGCTAGTGTTGTTCAACTAATTACTTCTGTAACATTAAGGTTATCTGAGCTCTTTTTACTGTGAGACAGTTTTTATGAGAATAAATTGTCCAGACAAATGTATTTACAATACTTTATTTCTTTATGAAGTACTGTAAACGTCCCATACCACTTGAGATCTTTATTATGAAAGCCACACTTAAATATACACAAAAGATCTTAAATAAAACTGTTGAGTTACAGTTCAAGGTTGTTTTTTTCCCCTGTCAAATATCTGATGCAGAAGAATGATACAGGTTTTAATAAATAAAACAGGGAATTATGATACGATGAAGATATCTAAGAATGTTATTCATTGCTGTATATATAAAGACATAAGCATCGTTGTATTTGTACCCTTCCTTGGGGATTTGAATGACAGTGGGTTGATCCTTTAATTTTTTACTCACTTGTAAACAGACATTTCTTCTGTTTGTAAACAGACTTTTTAAAAACAGTATGCAACTACTTAATGGAAATAAACTAATCTACATGAGGAAGAGCTTCATATCATAATTTTATTTTAGACATTAAGATAGCAGACACCCTCCAAACAGATTAAAAAACCATTTTTGTTATATATTGATCTGAATTTTGTGCAAATAGATAATGCACTGAGTGTCGTTAATAGTGTATTCTTCATTGCTTTTTTATTAAAGATGAAAATTGAGCGGTAATATGGATTTTATTTATTTCAAGTACATAAGATATGGTGTTCTTCTGCAAGAGCATTTATGGCTAAAGATGTAATTATTAAAAGAACAACTTTTCATATTTTAAGATAGAGAAAACATTCATTTACGAGTATTTACAATCACCCATGTTTAAAAGCATGGCTAAGTTCTGTGTGCTTCATTTTATATTTCTATTGAAAAGGGTACATTTTTCCCCTTAAACTTCTGCTTCTAGACATTTTACTGTGGCCTCAGGCTTGGTTTTAGACTCTTCTACCTTTTTTCCATTATTCTTTGTTTCCTTCTCAGATGTTTTGTCATTTGACTTAGCCTCTTTGAGAGCAGTAGTTTCAATCATTTCCTTTTGCTGATTCTTGTTTGAAAATTGGAAGGTTGTCTTGTACCTTTAAATAGAAAAAGGGATAGTACAGCAGAAACATTAACATAGTCTGGCAGTATCACTCAAGAAATAAAGTGAAAAATACCTAGAATTAACTGTCTTTGCCATACTCAAGCAAAAGTCTCACAGAGAATAGTGGCAAGTGGCATGCTGGATCATTGTGCTTTTTTCAAGGAGTGCGCTTTTTAAAGAAATATATATTTATTTTTTTTAAAAAAACCCCACCCAACATATAGTCAGGATTCTTGGTACATAATGGTGAAGCTATCTGGGCTACGATGTGAGAAATGCACACAACTTTTTGATATGATTTAATGATGCACTCTGTCAAAGATCTTTATGCATGACAAATAAGCTCAACAGCTTTTTTTTCCTGAACTCAATCATAATCTCAGAACAAAAACTTCTATCTTAAGTCTCACATAGAAAGAAACAAGAATAAAATGGCATAAAGGGCTCATATACAAACAGATGCACATTTTAGTGTTGCTATTTTGGCACACTTGGAAGTATTCCACACTAGGTATGATTGACAAATCAAAAATGGGAAATATTTGGGTTTGGCTCCTTTTCTAAAGCAGGGAATGGCAACAGCAACAACATACTTTATCTGCATAGCAACAGGGTCTAAGATTTTGTTCTTTGTGCTACAGTGTTATGTCATTATCGTGACATCTCTGCTCTTCAGTTATAATTTAAAATATTCACTGGTTGTACTCTAGGAGTTAGCTCCGTCCAACAGAAAAAAAGAAAGAAAGAAAAAACTTACTTTTTGATATAGCAAACTGCTAGAACAACTGAAATAATGAAGAAGATGACTGCCAGTACAAGAAGTGCAGTGGGGATACCTAGAGATAAAAGTGAGGTAAGTCTACGAGACTTTTTGTATGTAGTTAATTCAGACTTTCTAAACGTTCATGAGCATAAATCCAGATTCTTCTTAAAACAGCCTAGTGTAGGAAGTACATACACATCAATTCAAGAAGAGAGGTATTAGGAATCTCAAGAGGGTAATAACTCCTGCTCACTTTTTCAAGAGAAACTAGACCTGGTATATAGGCAATCCCTGACAGAGGTTTGTCTAATCTGCTCATTGGAGGGTTTTTACAACCTGCCTAGAGAACATATTTCTATGATTAACTATCCTTACCATTAGAATGCTTTTCTGAGTTGCTGTATTACCATTATTTATTCTCACCTCATACCTCAAGAACACCTCCAAATTGGAGAAAAACAATGCTCCCTAAAACTTCCTTGGTTCCTTTTGTTTTTAAGAGTCTGCTGAGTTTTCCATGAGTCTGCTGAGTTTTCCATTACTCTGAGCACATGCTGTTTGCTACAACTCAGAAATGCATCTACCCCAGATCACATTAACCAGAAAGAACTTCCACCATTTCACATTAAAATATTACCAAAAAGTATTAAAAAACCCCTTACTTCTCCTTAAAAATGGTTTAAAATTCTTCTGCCTTATAAGCTTTGCTTTTGCGAAACCATAACACTCCTGTTTTACCACACAGTTGTACCACTAACATCTACATAACTAGCTCTTCTGATTAAGTAGCTATGATATATGGCCTTTACCTCCAAAGACAGTGGCATCATTCTTAAAGGCAGCATGGGAAGTGTAGTTGGGAGAGTCAATTGATGAATATTCCTCTGGCATTTTTGTAGTAGTCCCCTCTGTTGGTAATATAGTTTCAGTTATACATATTACGCGAAATTTTATATTTTTCAGGGATTGCTCTGACTCAGTCACATTGGGCACTGCTGTGATGTTCTCAGTCAAATCAGAGCCTGAATTTGCAGTTAAGTCCATTGGTGTAGTTGATGAAGGTAGTACAGTTGTTGTTGGATCTGGTTTACACGAATTAATGTGAACATCTGCAGCATGGAAAGGAAATACATAAGAGTTGTGTTGGATACTAGTCTTGTACTTGCTGTACACAGGTTTATTGAAATTGTTGCTCAGTCATTCCCTTCTGGAAATTATTATTTGTTTCTTCACAAAAACTTTACCCAAATTAGGCATGCCTATTTCAAACATCTGGCTACAACCCAGGTTATGCACTTTTTATCATTACTCACATAGTTAAACACATTTTTAGAACAGGTGTGGTGCTCATTTTATAATTGCATATCAATGACAAGATTGCTCCCGACAAGTACTTAGAATAATAATGCATATAAAAAATAATAATAATGACCGTCTTTGCAGGTTGAAGATTCAAAAATACTTCTATTATATTATTTATATGTTCAAAACATATGAATGCACTGTTGGTATTTGGAATACTGCTTTATTTCCCGGCAACAAAAGTAGCCCATAGAACTTTAAGGTAAACCAGGTACCAGTGTGCCATAAGGTGACATGATTCTAATGGGGGCTAAAAAGAAACAGGTGAGGCACACTCAGAAATTAAGTAATTTAAATTATGTGAATATTGTCTATATAAAAACGTGGCTCCAAGTGAACTTTTACATGTAAATGGAAAACCTGAATTCTGATTCAGGTTCCTGTGAAAATGTGAAAATTCTTCTTTTCTAGTGAAGTTCTGTATTCTGTAAAGCTATAAAAATTTCACTAAAGTAGCAAGCAGATTACAACATAAATAACAGGGAAACAACGTATGTACTGTTCTCTAAATGAATCCCCATGGGAAGTCTGATGACGCAGTTACATTCACAAAATAAAAAGCTAAATGGTAGGGGACTTACTTTTTCCACTATGGTTTTCAAGCAATTTTGGTGTTACTTTGGCACAAATAAAATTGACAGAATGAACTTCTGCCAACTATTCAGGGGAAAAAATGTTTGGCAATCACGATAAAGAAATGCAGAATCATTCAAATGTTAAATATAAATGACTTTCAGTTATTTTCTAACTATTCAGCATGCTTACCTGTCCTCTTTTCCTCTTTACATACTGTAACAGTATCTTTTTTAATTAAAGCTAAAAAAAGCAAGTAATTTGAAATTATTTACTAGCTCCTTAGCATTACCCATCCTATCCAACATTTCTGATACAGAATGACACGTATTTCATGCACTGAAACACCGTGTTGCATAGGAACAGAAGAAGTAACAGTACCAACAGGAGCAGCTTCTTTCTCAGCGTGTTGCCTGACTACTAATTCACCTATGCATTTATCAGTAAAAGCTATGGGCTGTAGAGAAAAACTAAGTTAGCCCAATCGTGGAATTTTGAACTTTACAGGTTAGGATAAGTCAATTTTTAATGGTGCTTTCTCTCCACAGTGCTTTCTTATCAGCAGACAGATACTTTGTAAACTGATTACTTTTATTACCTCCCCTCCTTCACTAAAAAGGCCTAGGATCGTGAACGAAGTCCCTCAGTTTCTTTGTAAGCTCCAACGAGGCACCAGATGTGGTCTGAGGTCTTTATAAGTTTGCATGGGCATCTGTCTTTCTCCTGCCCTTTCCAACCCTTGTTCGCAAATCTTTCCCAAAAATGTTTAGGATTTTGTACACAATCTTTTCCTCTTATTATCTAAAATTAATTGGAAAGATCTAGCGATTGACTAGAAATAATTTACTGATCCTATATATATTGTCTAATTATTGGGATAGTTGTTACATAATAACGATATATATGGGGCACTAGCAGGAACACAATACCTGGAGTTAAATACCTATTCTTAGTTAATACCACAGAAATCATTAAGAAACAATATTTGTTTATTGTGCTGAGAAGACCTAACTTATCAAGGCCCAAGTTCCACTGTTGTATCTTCAGTGTGGGAACAGACAGCCAAGAAAGAGGGGAAGGACAGGTCTTTTCACATGTAGGATGATGCACATTTAAGGAAGCTGAATGGTTTTAATGACAGTAGATGGGAACTACAGTCAATTTTATGGTCTCTCAGCATTTTTTCCCTACAGAGCTAAGTACAGTTTGATGACATTTAAGACTGGGGGGAAGGGCCAAACAATTTATAAAAGCTTAGTTTGTATGAATTTTTCATGCTGATATTAAAAAAAAGCACATAAAACCCAAACCAAAGCACAAAAAGATGTAGTTGTCATGCTTACATACCTGAGGAATTGAAACAGTAAACCTTAAACGTTTTAAAGGGTTCAGCACGCCACAGCACTAGTCCAACGTTGCCCTTGCCACACTTCTTATTGGATGTTATCCGAGGAATTACAACCAATCCATCTTTCACCCATCCAAAGCTACAAAAAAAAGCATTAGTCGTTTTAGTATTAACACCAGCCTCAGATTTCTGTAAAGGCTTTCACTAAAGGTCACGAGACACCAACTGATGTCATATACCTGCATGTTTCAAAGCCATGATTCAAAGCCTTTTCAACTTGGTCTTTACTTGCCAATTGTAGATTCAGTTGATTACATGCATTACTGGCTTCTGAGAAATTCACTTTTTCCTCAAGATAAATTCCTACCCCTGTAATCCTGCAAGGTGGAAGAATGGAACCTGTAATTTAGACATAAATATTGAAGGTTAGTATTTGAATATTAACATTCAATCCTCATGAAGAATTTAAGATTATTTTCAACTGAATTGAATATTTTTCTAAGTTTCTTGCTTGGGGATAGTAGAAAACTAATTTCTAGAATAAAATTACTTACTTTTAAAGTAGAACATATTTTCTTAATGCAATAGTCTAGCATGTAAAGAGTCTTGACTATTATTAGACTATATGCATATACAGTTGCCATTTGAGTCATTTTCTGGAGTCACCTTCTTATTAAAGACACTCTTATTTGTCATACTTATTCATGAAAGATGGGAAGAGAAAAGACAGGGTATTCTTCCCTTTTTTAAAAAAATTAGAATGATAAAACTAACAGTTACACTGAGGCACCAATTTTGTCAGTACACCACTCTTACCAAAGTGAGTTCCATCAAAGGTATGATACATAATTTTTCATGGAATTAAGGTACCAATAAGAAAATGCACCTATAAAGATTTTATCATTCCTTATGTTCCTTATTCCTCCTAAACTTATATTTTTAATTTTTTTCTTTTCTAACTCAGCATAATGGTTCTACCCCCTAGCCACTATCAAGTATTCAATTTACTGAGTGCTTGATTGGCAGTAGAAAAAGAAGAGATAGGCCAAGTCAATTTATGATGCTTTTCCTCATTCCTCCTCCATAGGCAATTCATCCAGCATTTCTAGATAGCCGCAGCTGGCACACCGGCACCAGGAACTGCATAGCTTAGGTCTGATTACACCTGTGCTACTTTCACAGAATCATGGAATTGTCAAAGTTGTAAAGGACCTCTAGAGATCATCTAGTCCACCTCCCCTGCTAAAGCAGGATTGCCTAGAGTACATTACTCAGGATGGCATCCAGGTGGGTCTTGAAGATCTCCAGGGAAGGGGACTCCACAACCTCCCTGGGCAGCCTGTTCCAGGGCTGTCCCCCTCACCATAAAGAAGTTTTTTCCCATATTTGAATGGAACCTCCTATGTGCCAGTTTGTGCCCATTGTCCCTCATCCTGTCACTGGGAACCACTGAAAAGAGTTTGTCTCCATCCTCCTTCAACCCATCCTTCAGATACTTATAAGCATTAATAATGTCTCCATCAGCCTTCTCTTCACCAGGCTGAGTTTTCTCAGCGTGTGTTAAGGATATAGGACAGAATTCAGGATTTGACACAAAAAAGGAGAAAGGATATTACTTTTTTGCATATTTCACCAGATGCCGTGCAAAAAAAAAATCTCTTTGTGTTACTAACAGTAATTGCCATATTAAAAGAAACATTTCAACATTTCATTGCAAGCATTTCATATAGTCAACAGCCATACGTGTTACTTCCTTGCTCAATATGTTTTTCAGAGTGTGTGTTCACCAGGTATGTACACTAATGAATACTTCATAAAATCTTTGCATCAGAATACAAGCAATCCACAAACTCGCAAGGCAGGATGAAATGATGCCTGCAGATCCACCATGTGACTTCTTAGCAGCAGAGGTTAAATTGATTTTTATGAATGAGAAGGTAGAGCTAGCAGCCAAGCCACACCCATGATGAGAAGGGGATAAAAAGGTGACTGAGTGCTAAAAGAAAGATAGTCTTCTCACTCCTGGTCCCACTGGATGTAGTGGTATTGGAAATTACTTCTGGTAAATGGTGCACCTCTGCTGTCTTCACATTTAGTTTAATTGGACTGAAATGTTTGGTAGAGCAATCACTGAGTTAGGTGGATATAACTCAGCAGTGATGGCATCTGTGGCCTCCCATTAAGACTTCCTGATAGACCCAGTCACATGGCAGGTGAGCCACTGAACACTTGAGCACTCCCTACAGCAAAGCAGTGGCTGCGTCCAGCCCTAACCTGAACATAAGATAAGCCCAAACATATTGCATGAAGATGCTCAGTGAAGATGTGTGTCTGATCAAGGACATCAAGCCTACCCTAGTAGTCCCAGCGTGAAGATGGTTCACACTGTCAAATTTCTTCTTCAGCCACCCTGTCTTCATGAACATCCTCTTGCATGCTTTATTTTTGCCAAAGTACTTTTGTGTAAGAGTGCTCAAACACTGGAACAGCCTTCCTAGAGAGGTGGTCAGTGACACAAGCCTGTTACTGTTTAAGAGACATTTAGACAATGTCCTTAATAACATGCTTTAACTTGGTCAGCCCTGAATTGGTCAGGCAGTTGGACTAGATGAATGTTGTAGGTCCCTGCCAACTGAAATTATTCTATTCTATTCTATTCTATTCTATTCTATTCTATTCTATTCTATTCTATTCTATTCTATTCTATTCCATTCCATTCAAGGTGTTCCAGTGTTAAGGTGGTGGTTTTTTTTTTTATTCCCTTTTGCTAACAGGCAACTATCCTGGTCCTCTTGAGAATTGTCTCTGTTTCCTGGGTAACTCCCTGTCTCAGCTGCTGAAGCACATCCCACTAATTCCTCTTTCTTAGTTTTCAAGATGCCACTCCTAGGGTTTATGCCTAATTCCTTTCTCCTCTAACTACATTTTATGGTCAGACTTTACTCTTACTTTTATCACTTACTTAGTCAATTATTTTTCTACTTTTAGATTTGAGCGAATACGACTTGTAAAAAATGTAACATTGAGAATGACAGTTTCTGAGTGACCAACTTTACAAATTTCACATTAAGCTGACCAAATGGCATTTCCTGAAATCTTAAAAGGTTGCTGACATACTTGCAAACTGTTACAGTCTTTAGTCATTCAATTACAGGACAAACATTTATATATGAGAATTGTATTATAGATGCATAGCATAATATAAACATTCAGTACCAGAAAATTAAGTCTTAAGTGATAAGAAAAGTGACTGTAGAACATATACCAAAGTTGTAATTTAGATTTTGCTAACACTTTTAAAACAAAATACTGAAGTAAAAGAAATGTTTTGGAAAAGTTATCAGTTTCAATCTGAATTCCAAATGGTTTTACAGTGTGAGGAAGAAATCCATAAAGTGAACAGTAGCCTTTTACATTCTTTTCGTCATGTCTTAAATCACCTCTGAACTCTGTTCTAAAGATGACTGAATTTGTACAGGAGACAGACTAATCCTTTAGTAGCATATTATCCTTTGGGTCCACAGACTGCACATAGCTGTACTTTAAACTTTGCTCTATTTAGCTAACCTACTAATAATGGGACATTCTCCTCAGTATTTGGGTCTTGTGATAAAAATCTGTTTTACTGAGAAAGGTGGGAAAACTTAGGCAGAAGAATCTCACAACAAGACACAGTTGTTGTGAGACAGGAGGAAAAATGTTTAATTTTTGTAAGCCATGGGCATTGGCTTTATTGTGCATTAATTCTCTTCTTGTTGGGGGTGGGGGGGAGGAAGGAAGCTGTTGTTTCTATCTCTTTGCCTTGTACCAAGCCTTCACCCTGATTTATTAGAGAGTTTCCTTTGGCTGCTGTTGTCAGGCAGCAGCAAGAACAGGGCTGGTCCATAAGGAAAGAAGAGCCAGGAGCCAAGCGTGACTGCAAAATAGGCAGGAGGGTGACCTCAATCACTAGGGCACAGTCCTACAGCACCTGAACAGGACCACAGTGGTGACGGTGGCAGGTTTCATTGGCAGTGCCAGAGAGAGCAAGACAATGAGTCAGATGAACAATCGGTTCATCCAGAAAGTCCATTTGGGAACAGCAGAAGGTGGTGCTACCTATAATGCGTGCCTAAGTCCATCCTGGAGATGAGGCTACCCCCAATCTAAGTCCAGAGTCCATCTGTGAAGCCCAGTCAGTAAGTCCCTACAGGAGCGGACAAGGCATGCTACAACAAGGCTCAAAGACACAGCTAGAGATAGCCCTGACTTTAACTGGAGCTCTTGGACCAATTAGCTGAGGGTGCATGAGTAGGTAACCCCAAGGGAGGCTTGGAGGAAGACTAAGGAGGGTTCTAGCAGCTGAAAGGAATAGCTTTAAGACTCCCCAGTGAAAATTATTCAGTGGTTGGGAGTACCAGAGGAGACTACTGTTAGGGACTCTAATTCTGTGGAATTTCAACAGGACTTAATTTGGGCCTCTAATTCACTCAATCCAGGTTTCCTTCAGAAGCCTTTCAGTAGATAAGAAAATCAATTGTGTGCAACAATAGTATGTGTTCTTTTACAGAGGTAGAACAAGCATTTACTCCTTACAAATCACAGTGAAACATCTGGAAATATCTGATATACATTGAGTATCTGCAGATATCCGTGTAGCTGAGCTGCTGTAGTTCAAACAGATTGCATCATGTTGATTGCAAACATATAGAAGAAAGGGATATTATATGATGCTACTGAAAAAACAGGTTCATATAATAATGTTTGAGGGAGGAGGCTCATCTAACAACTGTATGATAAAGTTGATGTTAGCAATTTGCTATGTTAAATTTTTTTTGCAACGTTGCAAATCAAGACAGTGTTGGGATATTGCCAAATCAGAGCAAAACACTGCACTAAAGATAGCATTTTAACATAGGCAGACAGAATTGGTTTCATGCATGTTTTGCTCCCTGAGAATTGTTTAAAACCATTTGCTGTGGTATTTTAAATAGTACAAAATAAAATCACATTTCAATAGATTTGAACTTAATCATAAATGCAATACTAAATCCTTAAAGCAAGCAGCTCTGTAGCATTTAAACAGGAAATAAATCAAACTAACACTGAAAGTTCCTCTATAAGCTAGCGTAGTCTTCATTGCACTATATATTCTCAAAACCCTGCGGTTTCCTAAGCCAGAAACCCATTTATACATGCTTCCTTCCCCCTATGTTTGTTTGGCAAATCTAGCTACCTTTTTCAAGTACTTACTATTCAACTAGGAGACTTTAAAAAGTGAAACTTTACATACCTGTTATAAAGTAACTTTGAGCCATGAATGTCATAACCCAGATGAAAAACGCTGCTGAGGTAACTCCAAAATAAGTTGCCATTGTTGTGAATTTGGAAAATTAAGAAATTCAAGGTGATTTGTCTCCTGTGCTAAGAAAAGTTAAGGTATTGGATACTGTCAGACTACCTTGGAGATGACTTCTTGAAAGTAGCCAGCTGTCACTGCGCTGCTTCATAGAAAGAATGTCAGGGCAAATGTGTTGACTGTCCCACTCAGAAGTGAGGTCATTGACTGGAAATCCCTAATCACCTTTACACTTTCTTCCATATGGGGCTTGCTGGAAAATTTAACTACTGCTGACTCAGAAAACACAGCTGAGGAAGGGAGATAAGACTGTTAGGCTGCTAAGTCAGTAAACAATTTGAAAGAAGTTTTTCTTTTGCTATTTTTTCCTGTTTTACTAACAGCTCATTATTCATGTTATCTATTAATCTGGTAAATAAAACAAATTCTCTATTGTATCACAACAGGGCAGGCAGGATTTTTCTTTTGGAATTGGAAGGGCACCCATTCACCACTATCCTATTTGTCTTGATGTAGTACTTTTACTTTCCTTTATCTTAGAGTTCCAATGTGAAAATAGATACCATAACACAGAGATAATAAGATACCTGGTTATGAACAGATTTGGAGATACACTACCACAAATGTGACTCTTTGTGAGACTGTAAGGACAGAGGTGGTAGCCTATTCATTCACTGCTGACTTTTGTGAAATTCCAACAAACAGTGATTCCAAGAGGCTGACTCAAAATACAGATGACCCTCACAGCTATAACTTAGAAAATCTTCAGGAAGTCTTAGCCAATAAATAACTTCTTTTTTTTTTTTTTTTTTTTTTTTTTTCAGAGATTCCAATAAGCATAGAGCAGGAATGGAGTTCATGAGATAAGCTAGTTCCCTTTGCTGTCAGTAGGATCAGCTGTATTTATGTTAATCCTGAAATACCTGTGTCTAACTTGATCTCAAAGATTTCCCCAGTGACAAATTCCTAACATCTCCTCTAACACTCTATTCCAGGGCTTCAGTCTCCTTTACTGTTAAAAGGGTTTCTCTAGCCTAAACTGACTTATCCATACTGTGCTGTAGACTTACCACTTCTTTTCCTCTTGGAAAAGGACACAGAAAAGAGTTTATTCCCTTACATTTTGCAACAATCTTACATACTTAAAGAGTTATGCCTTTGCTCCCAGTTTTCTTTCAGTCAAGAAACCCCAGCTTGGTCACTGTTTCTCTCTAGCTGAGGCCTTGCTAAGTACTAATTAATAAATTACCTGTTTTTATTGTTCAGGATAGTACGAGCCTACTTTTTTGCAAAGGATGATTTTGTTACATCATGCTCACTTTGTGATTCAGTAAACTTTTAGATGTCCTACATCCACAGGCTGTTTTCAAGATCCTGTAAACACAAGTGTAATAGTAGCTACCTCTTTAAACTGTGGACTGCATTAACTAATAGTATTTACTTTATTAATACTATTAGTTGTTATTATTATTAATAGTATTAACTTTTCTCAGGGCACAGGCCCAATCCCTTACAGCATGGTTATGGGAATATTATAACATAGATCAGCATCTACAGGGTCAAGTGGAGAATGCTGAGGGTTAATGAAATGATGCCATGATTAGCAATAAAGAAACTAAAATTAATTTGAGTTTGAACTGTGATTTGAAACAATGTTTGTAAAGGTCACTGAGTTCCTAAGAGAAATGTCTTGCTCCAATTTGTATTAAATCCTCTATTGTGTTGTGCTTACCTGGCTCTATAAAGTGGTGGCAATCTGAAATACTGTAATCACTCTCGCTGAAGCAAGTTTTAAGTGGATGCACTTGCAATTTCAATTTCAATGTAGGAACAGAAAAACTAATAGTTACTCTGCAGCTCTTATGGACTAGTAGACTGTAGCTGTAAAACACAGAGAACATTAAACAAAATCTTACCATCTCTATGCTTACCTTGAACTGCTAAGTATTTCCTAACATGAAAACTAATCAAAAGCTGGGTTTCTGACATTTTAAATTGCATGCTAATTTTCCTTCCAAGGAAGGACACCTTTCCACGACACAAGTTTTAACACTTTGTGCTTATCCCCACGGTGGCAAAGTTCCTTAAGTCAAAATCTGCCCATGCTATTGATGTTTAGTAGGATTTTTAGCTGGAAAAATGAGATAAACATCTTTGTAACACCAAACAACAACAAAAAAGCTCTTTCACATGGTTTTTTAAGACCATACTACAGATTAGGAGAGGGAGAAAAATTGTAAAATAATGAAATGAGACTGATTTTTTTTTTTTTGTCAGTTTCTTCCTTTTTATATTTCAGCTATTCCAAAATTATGTAGCAGATCACTTAGCTGGACCCTAACAGTATAAAAGGGTCTTTAACCTGTTTGTGGGGCTTGTGTAGTGGGGAAAAAAACAAAAAAAAACCAACAAAAAAAGCAGCCTTATATGTTTAATGAGCATTTAACCTACATACTTATAGTAACCTATAAGGAAAATTCCCAGCATCTCATGTCAGCATGTTTTAAAATGCTGATGAGGATTGCTAAACAGAAAACTTTTGATATGGGAGAACAGACTTAACTGTTCTGTACAACCATGTCTAAAGGAACCTTGAAGAACAGGAGAGGAAACAAGTTAAAGAAAAGTTTACGTGGAAAATACAAATATCAGGCAAATATCAGGGTCTTTTCCTGGTAACAGTCATTCCTTTCAAGGTTGTTGCTGTCTCAGAGTTTTTCTCCCTGACATAGACCATCAGAGATTCAGAAGTGACATTTCTGTTCTTTGTGGAAATTGAGCATTGTCTCCTTCCCACTGGTCTGGCAGTTCAACTCTCCACAAAGCCCAGGCTTCCCAGACCTCCCAAGCCTACAAGAACACAAAGTAAATAAAGAATCCCAACCTTTCACTTAGTCTCCTTTGGTTACAGATCTCCCTTGTGGCTTTCCATGTTCAACCTCCTCAGTGACAGGCAGCCTCCCTCTGAAGCAGGAGTTAAACTCTTTCCAGGATATTTCAGTTTCCTCTCTCATCTTGTTTCTAGGGTATGACAGGGATGACCCTGCTTACACTTTCTCTATTGAAACAGGAGTTTGCTTGCTTCTTCTACATCACTCTCCTGAATAACTGAAAGACTAAGAACAAGATCTTTGGTATGTGTAACATGGCACTATGACAGACAAGGCAGTATGTATTTCATAAGAACACAGCCATCAAATGCAGACAGAGCCCACATGAAAACCCAAAGCTTTAAGACAGCAACATTAAGGGCTTTAAAACCATACTTTTATTTCAAAACTCAAGTATGTGATACTATACAGTACAATACCAGCACACTTGTGCAAAATCTTACAATATTACAAATTTAAATATGATACATAAAAATAGTGCCCTTTTAAAATTCCTTTTACTAGAAACATCTGTGCTGTGCAGGAAAAACAATAAACGTGTCTTATTAAAGCAGAAAAATAAATATTGCACGTCAAGTAAACTATTTCAGTGTTAATAGCATAAATAATAAATCTATTTCATGTTATCTGATGTGATCTTTGAACACAGAAGTTGATTTTTTTTCCAGATAAAGCAAACTAAAATCCAACAAATACAATTACATTTAGAATAGCTTTTGAGTTCAATCTAGTTTCCTATTAAAAAAAGGTGTCTTCATTAACTAACTGAAATATATAAGCAAAAAAATGTGCTGCTAGTCATTGTGGTTCATTATTTTTCATAGACAGGTTGCTCAAAGTAGTTGTTATAAAAAGAACAACAACTTTTTTTGGTAAAATAAACTTTATCTTCATCTTTTCACCCCCATTAAAATCTCTTGCCTCTTTCAGTCCATTCCCTACAACAATTAATAACTTTGTGGCTAAATTATACTTGCCTTAAATATACAAGTAGCTCAGCTCTAATCAGTATAACTACTTATGGAAATTAACCTTTGTACACTAACTCCACAAAAAGCCAGTGTACTGAATTTCAAGAGAAGATGGAGACCTCATCAACCCACTGACAAAAAACCCCTTTAGAACATGCTTAACATTAAGCAGTTCAAGAGTCCTATTGATATCAATAACTTTCTACATGTACTTAAAATAAGTTGTTGGACCCTCATGAGTGCAGATGTAAATGACAGTGAATTAATTCAATGACAGGCATTGTTAGTTCTCTTTGGTGCAGCCCAACATTTCCACAACTCCATAATCAAATATGTGCCATAATTTTTGGTATAGAGGTTTCTGAATCTTCAGGACTATATATCTTCAATTTTTATTGCCTTATTAAGTTATCAATGTTATTTGTAAAGAATATTAAGTTAAAGAAGCTGATTTTAATGAAGTATTCAAAGAGCAACTGACAATTTTCCTCAAATACCGAAAGTAAATGAAATGTCAGAGTAGTTCTTCATAGTCAGATATTCTAACAACCAAACAGATACCAAGTAATTTGCAAGAAACCTTCTTCTGTCTTATTCTTTACCAATTACAGTTTTAGACCAAATGACACTTTCCCATTATCCTTTTTGAACTTCCTTAAGCTCACTACTCCTCAACAATATATACCTTAAAATATAAAACAAACCTTCCAACTGCTTATAGACTTCTCAAAGAAGTGGAAGTGGTCTGCTTTTTCTTTAAATTATATAAAAAATATTTTAATTTATTTTCTCTATATAAATGTCTCTTATTGTCTCATGTGGCTAAAGATGTAACAAACAAAATTCACCAGCAGGATACTTGTTGCTGGTGCCAGACAAATTAATTAAATTTCTGACTGAGTTAGAAATGTGTTTTCTTTGATAGTTAGCTTGAGGTTCAGTGTTTACACCAAAAATAAACAAGACAATACTGACTTCATCTGAACTGGAATTACAGCACGTTGTAACATACTGGTCCTTCCTGTTGGTAAACAGACCTGTCATAAAATGCCAGAAGAATGTAAGACACAAGTGCAATCAAGTGTCACACTGATTCTGATATTGTGGTTAGATTCAAGCTTATAGCTAAGGAAAGACAAATATAATTCATCTTCAACCAGAAGTGACATTCAGCAGGTACATATGGTATGCTTCAAGTGATATGCATTTTGGTCTCAGCTTTAAGTGGTGTTGTTTACAGACAATGGCTTCACCATTTTGAAATTGCTTGTCTAAAAGTTTCAGGCTTTCACGTTCTTGTGTAAGAACTCCGAACTCCTAAATAGGCAGAACTGTTAAAACATCTGGGAAAAAGATTTATCTGTCGTGTCCTGATAGTTCAGCTTTGAAAAGCCTATCAGAACAGTTACATACTTGGCACCAAATTCTGAACAGGAACTACTGAAAACATACAGTGATGTCTTCAAAGTCCTCACTGTTTTCATGTCCCGATTCATCTAGGCACTGGGAGGGTTTTGGCTGCATGCAGAACTGTGTTCCTAGTGCAGATCTCAAAAGATAACTATTTCCAGTATTAGCAATAGGGCATAGCNTTTTTTTTTTTTTTTTTTTTTAAATGAAGAATTGAAGATTTCTTCCCATATAAAGACTGCTGTATTTTGGGCTTGGGCAACACATCTAAACTTCCAGACAACCACTTTTTATTGCAACCAGTAGTGAGTCTGAATGGCATAGGCAAAGTTCTTGCAAAGCATTTCTGTTTGATGTATCAGAAGTTCTCAGATTTATTTGCCACCTAGATCTCATTTCAGGTTTTGGTGTGTATCTCACTTAAAAAAAAAGTGGCGGTCCCATTCTTAAATTATATCAAAAACCACATTTATGCATGTAATTGATATTCCATTCAAGTAATTATACTCAAAATTCCTCTTATAAAATTATCAGCAAGGCATATATAATTCTAACTTTCCATAGAAGAGCTTGAATTTCTCCCCAATAATAATGAAAAAGGGAAATGAATTAGATTCTTAAAACCCAAAGGACTTAAATGCCATTAGTACTTCAACGATCACCAATAAATTCAGGAAATGTGAAGTAAAGTACTAACTGCAAATGCAGGTTTTAAAATTTTCTTCAAAATCATAGCAGACATGTCAATGTCCTGTACAAATAATTTTTAAAAATGTCTTGCTGGTTGCTGATTACTGCCACAACAGTATCATGATTCAATGTTCCTTTATTTGTATCAGTCATTTACAATAAGAGGACAGACAGGATTATTTACCAGATTGACATTTTGGCAAGGTATGTTCACAACGTGTCCCCCAACTTGATGGTGTGGAGTAACTCACTTGTCTAACAGATCACATTTAACAGATTACATCAGTAAGGATGACTAAGCACTACTACCTTTAACAACTGTGTTCTAGCACACGTACTTGCGCAGGTACCATAAATACATGATTGTGTCTTTATTGTTCAGTGCGTTGCTCATGTTGAAATCCTGAGTTCCACCAGGAAGATTGATGGGCAGCAGAACAGCTGGCCTTCCCTTCAGGTCCCTCTGATTTTTCATCACAGGAGTTGTATGAATGGTAGATTCCCAACACCACAGCAAAAATGATTATCGCAGCCACTACAAGCCATACCACATTCCAGTGTTTACACAGTTTGGGGTACAGTATATGTAAGTAATTAATGATGACTTCAAGTCTGCTGTAAAATTAAAAGAAAACTGTTATATATTAATCATATGCAAATTTATTATCTTAAACTTTTTAATTTGAAAAGTTTCATAGATGTATGGCGAACCACCATTCTTCCAAATACAAACCCCATGTCAAAGGAGAATCATACTGTTAGGTTTATGGGTGATATTTGCAAGATGGCTGAAAACTGTAAACTTGACTTCTGTTTCTCCACCTGTCAACTGGCAAGTCTCAGAGACTGATGTGATGTAAAATTCTGCATTTCTTCCTACAAGTTTAATGACTAGTGAGATGATCACCCTTCTGAACATGGCTGAAATCTCAGATTAGAAGATGTTTATAACCCTAATGGCTATGGAATGGAAACGAATTCTTCCGGATAACATAAATGTTCCTATCTTAGCTTGCAATGGGACACATTACTTGCTTTGGCCAGCATTCAATTAATCTCTAACACAAAAGTCTCTGCTTTTAAAGTGCAGGTATATTAAATTGAGTTGTAGAACCACCAAGGAGATGCAATAATTAACTGAAAAAGCTGAAAATTTAAAAAAAGTTTTCCAGTTAGGCATTAAATGCTTCAGGTAAGACAATAAGCAGAGGATTCAAAAGTCCTTAATACAGACAGAGAATTGGGTACAGATGGATGCAGTAAACATGTACCTCTTCTGAAAGGCAGGAACTCCAGCATAGTGCTGTTTTGCTCCTTCTACACAGCTTCCAGAGAGAGTTGGCAAAAATAGAAAAAAGTGGCTCCTCTTGTATGGACATATTACACCACTGTCTTACCTGCTTTTAAGGGTTTTTATCTCATCTTCTTTTTCACTTTCTTCATGTTCATCAGGACTTTCTTTTGGTGTCTCTTCATCTTCTTCCTTCAGATCCTGAAGTTCTTTGGTTTTCTTCAAGCCTTCCTGATAGCTTTAAGAGACAAAAGGTTTTTTCTTAGTCTGGCATGCTGTATAAGCCTGCTTCTATGTAATGAAATATTAGCTCTTTTGTTACATGCAATAAAATACAAGCAGCAGTGTTGCAGCACCCAAACAAGAGTAAAAACTAGCTAAAGAAACACAGTCTAGTAAAAACTAGCTAAAGACACACTATCTAGTATGGCACACAGACAGCCACCCTTCCTTAACAGAGGATTTTATTAGCTCTGTTACCAAAATTATCATCTTGAAAAAGAGATTATAGTACTCAGCAGAGCACAGCTTTTGTCTATTGTATTTCCCTATTAGTTATCAATCATTTTCAACACCCTCTAGATATTTTATTTTCCTGGAGAAAAGTGCAAATCCATGCTAAAGATAGATGGCTTGTTGGATTCTGCAGGAAAGGATAAAAAATTTTGTTTCACTCTTCACATAGCACAATGTTCTTTGCTTGACATTCAGAAATGGATCCCAATGTCATTAAATGCTCTAAAACACACTGTGTAAAGCACTCTGTAACACAAATGACATGAGTTTATTGTAAAAGAGGATACCTACTCCTTATTCATTTCCATGTACCCTTTTCAGAATAAACATTTTAGAATATTGTTTTAGATTACCCTATCATGAAGCTGAAGACTATTGACATAAGAACACCCACTCAGTTCTGAATCTCTAATATAACTGCTCTCCCACAGTTTGGCTAACAATAATGAAAGATGAAAGTGAACAGCCACAATGCAAATACAATGAGCAAAGTTCACTCACAGTGTTCCCCAAATTGCTTCAACTATGACCATCTTCTAGGAGCTCATATTGATTATGCCAATCATTTTGCATTTAAAATTATGTTATTAAAAACATATGTTCTCATCTTGTAGCACATATTTACAGATTTAGTTCACGGAAAATATTCCCACCCTTTGTTATATGCTTCCTCTTCTATCTTTGCTTTAGTTTCAGAATTGATTTCTTCCAATCCACTCTGTGTCAGCACAGAAGTAGAGGTTTCACAGTCAGGCTCACCATTAGTCTTACCACTGCCAAGAGAAAAGAAGCAGACAAATAGAAAATAACAGCACTGAAATGCATTGTATTTGGAGTATACTACTGAGCAAGAACAATTACACATAATGTTGTAACTCCTGATTTTTCTTCTTTAATGTGCATTAGAGAAATGTCTTTTAAAAGAAAAAAAAAAAAACACTAAGCAGAATTTTAGCTTCAAAATGTGGTAATTTAAGAACACTAATTAATCTGTTTCTAAGGTATTAAAACTTGCATTTTGTTTCTTCTTCTTTAAAAGAGAAAACTTAAGAGCATTTGTTTCCTGGCTTATACATAGCATTTATTTAGTATTCTTTAAAATAATTCCCTCAACTTTCTAAAAATCATCTTAGAAATTGTAGCCTGCTTCATTAGAGGAAAATAATAGAAATATTCTCAAATACTAATGTAGAACTTTTTTCTTATTTGCCTTTTAGGTACTCCTCTCTGTTGACTATTCGCTGAACTGATGCATAGGTAAAAAAATACAAACACATACATAGCTTTTGTCACTAAAACATGCTTAAGTAAAAGTTTTAAACAATTAGCCTATAGATAAGCCATTATATGTCAATCTTTTTATGCAGTACTCACCTGTCCCTATTTATTTAAGTCTGTGACAGAGACATTAAGCGATTCAGACATGACTTAGCAAGTCCATCAAGGTTTAATAAGCTCATCAGAGGATCCCATTTCAACTTCTAGAATCTAACCCTTTTTGTAGATCTTATTTTTCTGACATTAAAATCAATGGCAGAATAATTCCTCAAGGCAATGGATTTTCTCTCTAGAAGTCATATTAACAGTAGACATTATTTTCATTCAGCTTGAACTGCTTGAATATACAAAACTGCTGAACTGTGCAATTTTACACTACTCTAGTAGTTGTCCCATGCATACATACTTGCAATCAAGCTCAATTTCCAATCCTATTTCTGTTACTTGATAATTCAATTTTTTTTCTTAAGATTCAGTAAGAAATATTGATAAGGTGTGTTCCCCCCCACATACAGAACTGAATTTCTGTACAGTTTCAAAAGATTGTATAAATCTTGCAGAGTTCTGGTGAATTATAACAACTAATGCCATAGTTCACCATGTTCATTTTGCCAGTTGTTGTGTATTTTCAGTCTTGATAAAGTACAGAGATAAAAAAAGACATAAGATAAATTTTGTCCTGCCTCATCTAAAATATGTTGAAATATATATTCTGTCTTGATGAGAGTTCTACATATTTGAAAGCTTTTAATTTGTTTGTTTAAAGCATCCTCATGAACTAGAATTTAAATTAGCATTGTGTTTTATTGTGATATTGTGAACAGTCTAAACAAAGTAGTAGTAATAGTAGTATTAACAACAACAAAAAACAATGTGAAGTTTGAGTAAGTTTTACTTCTGAAACATCAAATAACTTCCTTAAAATGTGCAACATTTCCTGAAGTAGATAAGTATTTGGAAAGGTGCCTGACAATTTTTAATTGTGGCTTTCTAGGCTGATTATACATTTGAATAGAGTATATACACACACAGGTTTGTAAATGCAACAGTATCTGCATCTATAATGGTAACTGCTCACAAGGACCTTGTAGAACAGCTTGATATGCCTTCTGCTCCCACTCCAGTCTCATGTGTCTTTGAATATGAAAAGAACAATATGATGGTGACATAGTAAAATACAGTCCTGAATCAACCTAAGCAAATATTGAGTCACTGATTTCAATGCCTTATGCCTTGGTATAACTTCTGCCAGGAAAGATAGAAATCATATCATTTTTATTTCATACCTGGATTTAATAGGTAATAAGATGAACTAGAGAAAACTCACTTTTCTAAAAGTGCTGGCAGAACAGGAGCAGATGTTAGATTGCTCTTTCCATTACTAGGTGATTCAGACTGTAAAGGAAAAAGACAATAAACATCCATGTATTAATTTCAAATGAGTCAGTAAAATGACAAGGTCAATGTGCTGCTTAGGTTTTCTTCCCACACCCACAAGCAAGGTATCTTTAATTAATACAGAGCTTCAAAATTATTCCTACTAACCACAGCAAACAATGGACTTGCACATTAAGAATAATTTTCTGCCCATTCCCTTCTACCCTGCTTATTTTTTCCAAGAAAAGACTTTCTTCCTCATCTATTAATCACTGAGCAGTAAAATTATTCTATTGCTTCTCTCCATATTATCTTAGGAAATGTATTTGTTACCTAAGTTTTCAATAGAAAATTTTAGACAAAAATAAATTCTAATAAATCATAGTAAATATGCACACTTGGCTCCTGAAACAATTGACTCTGAGTACATAGCAATTAGATTGCACAAATAATTTGTTTTCTTAAAACTAAAATGGATTTAGCTTCTCAGCAACACCCTTTATTTAAATAGCCCTACATTTTAAACAAAAAAATGCATTATCAGTTTATGTGCCATCTTAGCACATCTCTGAACTGTTATGCTTTGCAGTTTTCTTCAAAAGCATTTATATAGATCTAAGTTTAGATTAGATTCTCATTTAATTTATGAACATTTTATAAACAAAAAGTCAAAGCAAAGGGTTGATAGCTCCTCTAATCTCAGATCATGACAGAATGTCTAAATTTGTACTAAATTTGCATGCTAATTACATGCTTTTCTGTTTAGCAGACTTTTTGGCATTGAAGAGAAGCGGTCCAATCATCTTCTACGGATTCTGGTTAAAACTTCTCTCCTACAGTGGACAGCTATTTTTACTACATCTTTCCAGTATGTTACTACAGACTAAAGACAAATGTCTAATGGCTTTGAATCGTCAGCTGGCCTTTTTCAGCTCTGTGTCCAAAGTGATTGTTTATGGAGGTAGATTCCAAAGGTGTATGTCCCTTACACAAAAGGAATTACCTTTGTCTCCTCTCCACTAGGATGGAGTAAAAATATATTAAACCAATGAAAGAGTTTACATTTTTTAGTAGCTATAGCTTGGTTCTATGCAAAAGTGGTTTAGATAAAAAGTATTATCTTTAAACTGTGGGGTTTACTTACCAGGGAAGGCATTGAAGGTATAGGTGAAGCTGTTGGTGACTGACCAGGAATGTTTAAGGAGTTAAATTTTGGAACAACAGCAACACTGACTCTCCTCCGAGGCATATTCTGTGACAAACAACATTTTTTTTCTATCATACAACAAGATATGCTGAAGAACAATTCTACAAATTAATAGGCGTGGCAAAGATGTAAGTTAATCTCCCTTGGGGGAAAGGAGAGTTGGGAGCAAAATTAAGATATATGGCTGTCAGGGCTGGAGTTTTCCCCCAAACTTCTAATACTGTCACCACTAGCACTAGTGGCAAGTGCTTACTGTGAGGTGGTGTACTGGGATGCTGCTCTTTTCCCTCCATACTGAAAGCCCAATAGTGTAAGACACAACAGGTATGATCTGAGCTGTTATTGTCAGTTCTTATTAGAGGCTATTATCTTTGGTTAAGCCAGATGTGTATGATACTAAATGCCATTGTCACAATGACTGGCAAATAATGAAGTTACACATGAAAATCTTCTCTTGCTATGTACACATTATGATGTATTGTACTGTTGTGGTTTCAGACAGATTTACTAAATATATAGAAGGAGTCACCTACTCTACAATCATAGTTCTAGACAAAACCATATGTACCCATTCATTAATGACAGAGGCTTTATCTAATGTTCCCCTGAAAAACTATATTGGAGAGTCTGAAGCCATGTTAGGCAGTCCATTCTAGTGTTTTGGGTTTTTTTCTCCCGTTCTTTATTATTTGGACTTGTACTTTTCTTTGTTAAATTTCATCTTTTTTTGGGGACTTGTGTTTCACCTTATCTGTGAAATAAGAAACCATATTTGTTTCTCTTTCTGAAATCCAGTCTTGCCCTCAGCATGCTATGTGCTCTAAATTCTTTCTATCCAGCATTTAGGTGGCAGGGATAAACTAAATCTAAAGAACTGCCACTCAAGCAAATAAAAATATAAAAGGAAACAATAGAATATAATGACTTTGACCACCAAATTTCATAATGGTTACATTGGGATGTGGCTGTTTCAAATCACTAGTTGTTTTAGGAAGTTTTGTAATAAATTTGATCTCTAACACTTGGAAGTCTTACAGAAATGGAACACTGGTCATGCTGAAGTTATGGTCAAGCCAAAACAATCTGATATAATCTTGCTTTGAATGCTTTAACCTCTTGCTCTGAATGTTTTGTCAAACCAAATAAGACACTTGGATGCTAACTGAAAAATGAGCCCAAATTAAAAATAACTATTTACATCTAAGATGTTCTGAATATGACATGATTCTTAAGATAATGAAAATGGTATGATCATGGAGTACTGAATCATACAGTAAGCTTTGATTCAATGTCGAGCTTCCTCACTGAGAAGCTAGAATAATGCACAGGACCCCAGCCATTCTCTGGAGCACAGGTGTATGACCTGGGATACTATTATTTTTAAATAAATAGGTCTCTTCGTTATTTATAGCTTCACAGTAAGCATTATCGTTGCACAAAGTCGTACTTAATCATGTATTCAAAATTCCAAAGCACTTACGCTAAATTACGTGAACAGTATTGAGAATTTACCAGCACTGTGTTTTGAACACATAAAAGTGAGTGTATGTAGACAAAGAAATTTCACTACATAAAATGTTCACTTCATTTTCTTTATATTGTACAAATACCTTTCCAACAGTAAGAGACATGGATCTAGATGAACGAGGTACTCCATCCTCTGCATAAAAACAGTAGATAAAGAACAGTCTTAGACTATATGAGTATCTATAAATAATATTAATAGAGTTCTTGTTTGCATTTCAAACTCAGATACAGTATATTTATACAAGGTCTGCAGTGATTCCATATTTATCTATCATACAGTTCTGGTCTCAGTTACACCCACAGAAGAAATTTGAAATAATTACAAAAAATTGAACCATTACTATCTTTACTGAGATCAGGCAAACTGTTTGCCTCCATGTGTAATTTTTTTTTGCAAAAGAAATACTCATAATTCAGTTTCCAGCAAACTAAGAAAGAGAGTTTTTCAAAAAGAAAAAAATATTTTTAATAATGAAATTTTGCCATCATCTGTTACTTAAGACATAATTGTGTTAAAACTGTGCAAGCTACTCATAGGTGCAAGAGGCCAATGAAAATGTCATTAGATCTCATCAGAATTTGGTAAATGATAGTGACTTTAAATTACTGTAGCACTGAGTTCGGCGTATGTTAAATATTTTGTTACATCTATAACTTTTGGGAATCTACTCCTATAGATCAGAACTTCCTGAAGATGTTTAATCATTTCACTATTTATCATTAATGCCACCAACACCTCTCTTTACACAGGCAAGATAAACCCTTAAATTGTTATTTTTTATTACCAGATGCACCATAGCTTCTGCTAGAATTCTGATTGGCAAGTTTCTTGAACTCCATTAGTTCAGCATGATCCTTCTCATACGTTCTTTTCAGATTTTCCACATATTGCATCATTACTTCTGTTGCCTTTGACATACGCTTCTCCTATGGAGAAAAGAGGGGAATACTCAGGTAATCTCTACACTTCTCCAACAAAACATTTGCCTCTATTTATATGTTCCCTGTCAGGGCTAAATCTGGAAAATTTGTTCTTATAGAAATATTGGTACCTCCATGACTGAAAATTCCTAAGCTAACTGAAATACAAATGCACATGCATTCCTATATATGCATAGAATATAATAATTTATTTTGTCATACATTTATACAGTCTGCGTGCTTTTCTTATTAGATATGTGGCATATGTACGTCTCTTTTCAAACCCTCAAAGGTCTTAGTCACTGGCATCAGTCTAGTTACCTTAATGGGAAGAAGCAACAGTCTTGAATCAAAGAGGGCATTGCTCCATTCTCATCTCTACTTGCTCTGTTCTTATGTGCTTTACAGTTGTCTGACTAAGCTACTGCCAAAGACAGGTGACCGAACTGGATGAGCTTTTTGACCCAGAAAAGTTTTCTTACTTGTGCTGCACTGATTTTAAATAAGTTTCTTGTGATGTAGTTATAGTTCTGAATAATATGTATGTCTTATTATACAGATGTTGAATAGCTTCATGGGTAATCTCCTTCTGTTTACATTATATTTCCATACTGAAATGGTGTCTTCCCTGACACTACAATAAATGCCTTTAATCTGTCAAAATGGCAAATAAAATTCAAAGGGCTAATACAACCTCCAGCAATGGCTGGAAAGGAGGGAGTGAACATGTGCAGCCAGACATGTGTTAGACACCAGGATGTTCTTACCTGGCGAACGGCTCCAACCATCTCAGCACGACTAGATAGTCTAGCAGCTAAGCGCCGCAGAACAGCAATATCCTCCAATAGCTTCTGGTAAGCTTCTCTGTGTTCATAGTGATGCCATAAGTGAGCTGAAGACTGAAGTGAAAATGCATAAACTTTATTATCATGTCTTGCCACTTTTAGTTCAGATGAAGTGGCCTGAGCTGCAGAAGTGGAGTAGAGATGTCTAGGCAGAGCTACACAAGGACAAATTAGCCCCAGAAGACAGCCATCACTACCACCAGTAGTACCACTATCACAATTTCAAAAACAAACAAGTCTTATTTATCACTAAAGCTAGTGTGATAATAAATTGCATCTGAAATTTGACTGCAAGACCCAAGAAGGCATAAAGGAATCTGTTTGAGAAAAACACGCACAGAATTTCAGATTTACAGTTTTTTCTTGGCAACTGCAACTTGCTTATGTTCTCAAACTAATCTGGAATTCACATAAAACAGCTTTCTCTTGAAGTTGGGTTTTTGAATAAAAAATCAATTATTACACGATCGACCCAAAAAATCATAGATTGGTAAAAGTGTCATTGTGCCATATAACATGTGCCTGTCCTACAGAAATGAAGATAACCTCCCACTGACACTGGAAAAAGTCTAGGTCTAATATGATACAGATTATACAGAAGCTGTCACTTCATTTATTTGCTTGTTAGTTTATTCCATTATAGAGAACAAAAGCTTTTATATTAATGGCAGTTTCCACTTTGTTATAAATTACGTAACAAAACTTGTAAAAGTCAGACTGTAGCAAGTGAACTGCATAAAGCAGGAAAAAGCTGATCACATTTGTGCCATACTGGCAAGATGGTCTTTGGTGCCTAATTAAAAGAAAATACATATAAAATCTAACAGACCTTTTTTTCAGTTTTTAAGAGCCCTTATACACTAGTTGTAAAAATGTACATGTATACCAAATATTATAATAAATAAAACCACTGAGATTTAATAAGTTGTTTCTGCTTGCTCTTTGAACAGAGAAAAGTTTATTTTTCTTCTGGAACCATTAATCTGGAAATGCAGATTTGAAATTCCAGATTAAAAAAAGGAAATACCACAATTTTTAATTAATTTTTAAATTGTACCCTTTCTTACCTGATGATGTTCTTGATAAAGTAAACGGGAGAATCAAATGTTCTCCTGTTTCTCAAAAGTATGTCAACACTTCCATGTAATATGCAAATTGGGTCTACAGCTATTTCCTTTAGCAGCATGCTATCTAAGCATCCCTTCCACTTCTGCACAAAAACGCGTGCAGCACATAAGTTGACACATCTCAAAGATGTTTGTCATTTCAGTTAGAAAATCCAGAGAAACCTGTCAAGAAGGACTGAAAACTACTTCTGATAAAAGAACATCAGGGATGGCTGGAATTAAAGTGTATTCAGGCCCATAACCTGATACTGAGATGGCATGTATTCCTTAAGTAATCCTTGCTGTTTCTTTTCCTATACTGTCTTCCCTTATCTGCAGCTAAGAGGTGTTTCAGGTCACAAATCTCAGGACTCAGGCTTCAGATCATTTCAGTGTCTCACCTAACTGGACACTTCAAATTTACTGATAAAGGTCTTGCCCAGGAGAGCGTGGATCAGTGCTCAAATTGCAGTTTCAAATTCTCTTAGGTTTGTCACAGGTTTATTCTGAGAATTGAACAGTAAATTAATAGCATTTATTCCTGAAATCTGTTACACTTAGGGCAACATTCTCAATACATTTCCAGCAACAGTGACCCACTCTGGCAGAAAATGCTCTCTCATTTAGAGTGGTAGGTAGCTTTCATAAGTAGCTCAAAAGACAGAAAATTAACTTTTGGGGCTCAGCTTACAATAGGTACAAGCAAACATAGTCACACATAATTCGAAGGTGTGTGCTCTTTGTGTACACTATAAATCAGAAAAAGCATTATTGTTGTTTTCTTACCGTAATGGCTGCTTTAAAGTTTTCCAGTTCCTTCTCAGCATTCTCTTCAGTAAGATTTCTCTCTCTCTCTGCTTGGTTAATTCTAGATTCCAAGGTATAGCTATCATTTCTAAAGGCCAAGGAAAGTTGTACAAATACATTCTGTTTGGATTTAAAAAAGGCATTTATAAATAAGTGTGACAGTAATGTAAACTTCCAATAACAACTTATGAATAATTTATGTTTAACAAGCTTTGTTGCTTAAATAAGTATTGAAACAGAAAATTGAAAATATTTTAAAAATTTGATTGTCTCAAAAATCACTCCTCTTTACTTCCTGTAAAATATGAATAAAAGTGTTGCTGCCACTTTTCCTGAATGTTTTTATGGGAGATCAGTAGAGCAGAGACACAATGAAGGAAGTTGTCTACCAGAAGTATCAGAATCACAATGGGTCTGTTTTCTAGCTGGACTTCCTCCAAGGGTCCCCAAGGTTTTTAAACAGATAGCTGGTGCAGAGGAAATCCAGGGATGAGCTCACCATTAACATTGTTTTACCTAAGGGATAAACACCTACCACTGAAGCCAGTAAAAGCTCAAGAGCTAACATTTTTATTCTCTTGCACCTTGCTTTTAAAGACTGTTTCTTTCTTTACCAGATGTATTATTTCTTAGGATTAATACTTCGCAAAGCACAGGCACAAACAGTTCCAGTAGATTTGAGCTATGTGAATAAAAATCTTGTTCTTCACTGGTATGTGAAAAAAAAAAAAGAAAGAAACAAAGCCTGAAAGCTAAAAACCAACCTAAAAAAGGCATACTGGCTTGAACTAAAAAAGTAAAAATTATGTAAACTACCGGCAAGATATAATCAAAAACTGTCCCAAAGCTACTATTGGCCAATACAAAATGTAATTTAACTCATTCAGTTTCAGGTCTCATTTCATCTCAATTTTTGTCATGACTTTAATATATTATAAGTATTTCTGAAACAAATGCATATTTTATTACAAAGAAAGAGCAAACAAGTGTTTTGCTTATTTCTACTCTAAACATCTTTACAGTATATATTGCCAGGGACAATTTACCATATTTCATAAAATTGTTATTTTGGTTCAGCTCAACATGTGGTTTTTCCTGAGAAATATTTTTGGACACCCTTCCCCCAGCTTTGCCTGGTTCTAATAAACACCCTTAGACTTACATTAACAACTTGAAATAGAGGTATATGTCAAAAGAAATGAGTTTAAGAACATCCTTACCTCAACTTCTTTTTCAGTAAGTGGAGGGGAGCTAAAAATAAAAGCAAAAAATTTACATTTTAATTAGTTTTGCCTCTAAAAACAATATTTTAATCCAAATGAACAAGAAAAGACATCCCTTAATTATTTTATCATTTCTTTTGGTGAAAGTAGTTTTTAATTAATTCAAGTGCACTCAATATGACTAAACCCTATGTGTCTTTTTAAAGCAACAGTGTAGTGTTACCTGAATATTGGCATAAACATACCAACATTTCCGGCTATCTGGATTACATTGTGATAAACTCCAAGTACAAGAACAAGACAGAAGGTACAGAAGGTATCCTTTTGTAGTTGTTAGTGACAGTATTATATTCTTTGGATTACAATCTTTATTCCATTTCCTTCTGTTAACAGTTGAAACCTCATTATGATGATCATAGATAATCACAGATGGCCAGAATTCAAACCCTAGCTCCCTGTATACTAAAATACCCTGTTTTGCCTGCTAACTTTGTTAGAACTTAGCTAACAATGATTCTGACCTCGATTCTGACACTGACAAAATGTATGTTTGAATTTTATTAGTTTTCCATCACAAGAATTTTTAATAACTAAACAAAAACTAGAAAAAGTAACCAAAATTAAGATTCATAGAATACTATAGAAGAAATGAGATAGACAGACAATATTATATGGCAAGTTCTCACTTAAAGGCAGTCATCCCACGTGTTTGAATTTACAGTTTCTTATTCCCTGTAATTGTTCCAAAACACAGAGAACTATTCAGTTTTATGCAAGTGAATAGAGACAAGAAACATCCAGAAGAAATGACAGATGTATACACAAATTCGAGTGGATGCCAGTGATAGGAGTTGTCATTGACAGTATCATGCACTGTGCAGACATGATGCTTTCAGAAAATGCAAATGGGATTATAATATTCATTGCACCATTAACCCCCAATATAGAAATCAATACATCTGGTATCAGTGAGCAGCAGATTTTTCTTATTGGGTAGAATAATACTTAGAGTAATGACTAGAAGAAGGAAAGCCAGTGTGTCCCCTGTGTAGGAAAACCATTTTGTGCCTAAAGTATTAGCATTCATATTACTTATTGTTATTCTAGGAGGAAGCCTCCTAGAAGGAGGAGACCCTCTTGAAGGAAGTTCAAGCATCCGTATGTGTTACATAACACAGCACAGAATTCATCATTTTTATCAATTTATGTCTTTCCTTTGGCTGGGAATGTTCTGAGAAATTGATAGTAAGAATGAAAAGTTACATGTGCATTTACTTAGTAGATTAAGCCAACTGATTAAAGAGTATTATCTGAAGAACAGAAAATGTCTACGTTATCTGATCCCCACAGCTGGTTCAGCATTTACCTATTTTGTACTTAGCTATGAAATTACTTCTCAGTATTTGATTACAATCAAGCAATGGTCTCTTAAACCTTCTTCAGTTCATGCATCCCCTTATATAAAATATTGTATGTAACAGTTCCTTCACAACAAATATTAAATATTAATTTCATCTGCACAGAGAAAACTTATTGACTGCTTCAAATGACTAAAGGCCTCTGGCATTTATGGTATAAAAACACATGGGTGAATTTAGGAATAGTTTTGGCAAAATATGTTTGGAATTGTTTTAATGCCTAATAAAGATTTTTGTTACAGTTTTATTTATCTCAAAGAAAAGGCTTATGCAGAAATATAGAAAAAGATTAGTTTTATTCTAATGCAATACAAAATAAAATATGCTCAGTGTCTAAAGTTATCAGTTGTGCAAGGTGTGCAAGGCATGTGGCGATAAATGCTTCTTTTGAGATTTCTTCCCTATATTTCTTAGGCCAGGGCAAAATATTTTCTGTAATTATGGACTTTTATCATTTTAAACATAAACCTTCCCCCAAAAAGGAAAATTCCATTGAAATTCTGTCAGAAAACGTTAAGTTTGTGTAGTAGTACACTCAAATCAGAATTAAAATTAGTATTTCTAATGGTCTGGACAAACACTGGCAGGGAGTCTATAACGATTTCACCTCAGAATAGTGTGGACCAGAGGATTCTCTTGCTATAATTACAATGCATTGTGCAACATTGGCTCTAGTTTCAGATGATCTCTTGTATGGTGCCACTCTACACATATATAACATGCAGACAGTTTCAGGTTGGGAAGAGGGAAAGGAGAAAGTCCTGATCCATGGGACATGTTAAGCAATCTGCTGATCAATGTCTATTTGTACAGCCCATGATCAGGGAATTCGTAAGTCCTTCAACTACATTTGCAAAATAAACTCCCTTTCCCTGAAAAATCATCACCTGCAGAAAATTTGCAGAATTCTTACATGCCCAGATTTTACTGTTGGAAAGCATTATCCTGCCTGTTTGTGTTTTTAGGGGAAAGAAATTCTGACATTTTCAACACGAATTTGTATCTTAAGCAGCAATCCTGAAAACCAGGAGTGGACAAACTGGTAGAAAAATGTACTTGCAGCATGCATGTTAGGTTTCAGACTTTTTATATAGAATTTACAATCTAATTTTAAAAGTTGGCTAGTTACTTGAAGTTGGTGCGCTCCCCCAAAAAAATTTCAGAATAATTTGTGTTGCACATTTAAAGATGCAGCAATTTGTATACCAATATGGATCCCTTATGAGTGGAACTCAATAAAGGGAGTGCACTGCAAACCATTAGTGGGCCTTCCACCAGATGATGTCTTTCTACATCTAATGAGCTTTTACCTTCCTGGCACTGATTTGTGCACTCGTAGTTTTCGCAGCAATACATCAGGAATGCTTGGCATGACATCAGAGCTATTCTTTGTCTCTTCTTCTTCAGTTGGGGAAGGGAGAGGTGAAGGGCCTAAAGATATTTTCAGATAAAAAACTTCAATGTTATTTGAAAATTCATGCATTAATTATTATTAGCCAGCATCTCAGAGCCAAAAAAGACCTCTCAGTCTAACAGTGTCCTTTTTAATATCAATGAGGATTTCACCCCATTTCTACTGGGAGCAAAAGTGAACAACAAGAAAAGGTCCATCCCTTTATGCAGAATGTTACTTCCTTTATTGCACATGGTGATACGTCACTCATGCCTCCTTTACTGTGAAAGTAAAGATCCTGTCTCCTTTTTGAGCAATGGCAGTAAAAGTAATCAGTACAATTGTAATCTTTTATGTAGAAAGACTGAAGTAATATGCACTCTGACAGTCTCTAATGCACTGAAAAATAATTGTTCCATTAGTATTTTTCCTAAAATTCAAACTGAATCCGAATTCTTTACCGGAACACCTAAGCTCACAGTTGGCATTTTTGCTTTACCAGTACAGTTACATCCTTTCTGGAATATTTTAGCTTAGATTTCTCAATAGAGAACTGTTATTTTCTAAGGCTTTAAATGTCACCTGCAAGATGAAGCCTGATATAATGTACTCTACTACAGATTTTGCACACCATTTATAGTAAGGAATCTACAACATGTACTTGTTTGCACTGCATGTTCATTGAAACAGAACATCAAGGTTATAATTGTATTCTCTACTTCTGTCACTTTCATAAGGACCAAGATATGGCTCAAACCTTTTCTTAAAAAAATCATGTTACTTTTTTATTTTAATTTTATTTAATTTCATATATAAGTTCACTTATTTCCTTCTATCTTACCAGAATTTAATGAAGGACTCTCTTATAGGAAAGACGGACTTGGGAGGATAGCTTTGTACAGCTCTCCTGTTCATCTGGCATAACAGAAAGATTCTTCGAGTTGCAAAAAAAAATAGTGTGAAAAAGCTCAAATTTTGTAAATGTGGAGAGCATTAACATGAAAGACAGAAAGGAATGGGAGAGTCTATCTAGCTACATTTTAGTTCAGTGCATTTCCTTTCTATTTAAAAATTCCAGTATTTACTTAAGAACAGTCATTTGCGTCCCCATGCCAGCCTGACATCATAAAGTCTTCAGATCTAATATATTCTACTTATCTAAACTTCTGTACATGCAAAGTTTTGTTTACTAAGATAATCACAATAACTTGGCATTGATAGCAAAACATGATGGAGCCAGTGTATTTGATTCATAACAGTAATAATTAAGTAGCTGGCTATTTCCTATTGTTCAAGCAAAACTACTACTCCTGTTAAAAAGCACAGGGTGGCTTTTATGACAATGTAAGGAAGTCTCCCTAACAAATGAACTAAGGATTTGACCCCTCACTTGTTTTCCTCACTGAGGACAAGGCACTGACTCTTAATATTCTGGCTGCAATTTAGATAAGTTAGTACACTTCAAAAAGCTTGTGATGTTCATGAGATCTTGATTGAAAAGATGAATAAAATAATGCCTAGCTTTTCATAAGGTTTTTCTGAAAAGTTTCAAATCTGCCAATATTATTTAAGAGGTTGGCAAAATGGCAACTATTTTACACTTTCAAACAGAGTCTGCTAAATAATTTATGGGAAATGATATATTAGCAGAGTGACAGGAATAATATTACCATATCTAAGAATCCAAAGATATAATCATTAAATACAGAAAGAGGACAAAAAGTCTTTTTAAATCTCATTTCATTCAGACTGAAGATGAGTTGGTTTCCAGGGATAACATGAAAAGTAATACCTCAGACATCACTCTGTGTGACAGGAACTTTAAGGCTTTATGAAAGAGTTCAAAAGCAAATCAATGAATTAGCTAAATGAGCAGCTTTAGGAAAAATGGAAAATATCTTTGGATCAGATCTTGGACAACCAGTTTTAGCTCCTTTCATATTAACCATCACCATTTTGGTTAATGATGTGGCTATTAAACCACTCTGAACAAATTCTGACTTTACTTCCAAATAAATACACAGTTTTGGTTTAAATGTTTTTAGTTGCTTGTTCAGCACTACTGCTATTTAATTCTTCCAGCTGTTGAATTGTCCTCAGGATTATATCTTTGCTCTTTATTTCCATTCTCAATCTTTTTAAATACAGCCTGCAGACATCAAATCTCATATACTTGTGTTAGACTGGAAAAAACATTTTTTGCCAGATTTCCATTTCTTCATTTATGTAGAGTGCTAAGCCTTTTTCTTATGAAAAATCATTCAAATTGAGCTTAAAATGCCCCCACTTATTGTAAGGCACATTTTTCCAATCCTTCAATCACATTTATGTCTCTTCTCTGGTCCTACTTTTACCTATTCACATTGAAGTAGAGCTCTGGACCAGAAGCGAACGTGCCATTCAAATATTTGCCACACATATACTAAAATAAAAAAGCAAGCATAAAGCATTCCATCTCTTATTCATACTTTCAAGGATCAAATTCACAAATTCACCCTTATGGCCACAATATCTTGCAGATGTCACATCCATCAATCCATCCCTGCTGAAATGTTCTTGTAGAAAGTCACTGAAACTTGAGACAATCTTCTAACTATTAAGTACAAGCTAGACTCTGTTCCAGGTATGAATCTTTTCATCTGATTGTAATAATACCTACAGTATCTTTTTGGCTCAGATCATCAAGAAAGTCAGGTATTTCCATTATTAGCTTCTCTCATCCACCATTTATTACCCTCTTCCATGACCACTTCATTATAACTACAATTGTAATTGAAGAAAAAGACCTTTTTCCCCCCTTCTATATTAGTCCGTTATAAAAATCGGTGTATAAAAAACAAGCACCCCTTTCAGCTTTTATGATACTGCACCTTTTTCCTGTTCAGCCGCTTCACTAAGTTCAGGAAGTTTAAGTCCAACTAAATTTTGATTTCTCATCAAAATATGCTCCTGTTAAGAAAAACAGTAACAGCAATTTAAGTAGAATTTTCAATTTAAATATCCCTGTCACGCAAACACTAAATATAACATTTACTTTAGTTAATAACCATAATGGAGATATTTATATTAAGTTATAGTCAGATGCTACGTTGCATGGAAACACGTACATTCACACACAAAATGAAATATTTTTAATAGAAATATTTTTATATTATAATAGAAAATTTTTAATAGAAAAATTCCAGGTCAAACAGAGATTTGCAACAAGTGCCCCTTACTCAAGTAAAAGAATTGAGTTGTGGTAAATGAAGGTTTTAGTGAATGAAGGCAAAAAAAGCAATTTTGGATATAGCCATAGTATTAAGTAAGTATCATAGAAAGAAGAGAAATTTCAGAAAATTACATATATGAGTCTTTCCCACTTCGACTTATTCATTAGAATTTATTCACACCAAAGCCTAGTATGCTACAGGTCCAAGTTAATACTTTATTGTTACTATACTCTGCCTCTATTCCTTACAGGTAGGGAAGAATGTACTCTCAAGGATTAAATCTTGTTATCTTATTTCTCCATCTATTGTCCCATCATCTTCTACTTTCATATTCTCAATTATGTTTAAAATTCATAAAAACCTGCTTTTGTTTATAAGCAGATAATTCCCAATGGAGACAGAATGCAGGTCTCACCTAATTGGAATTATATATCATGTTGTATTAATTTTCTGATTCTAACCACTATTTTTGCTTAATTGTTTCTAAGATTTTCAAAATTATATGGTTCAAGTGTCTCCACAATCAAAACTTCCAGTACGTATACGCTAAGAATATGTGTGTTATGTAAAGAGGAAAAGATAAGTACTAAGCTGCCATTCCTAAGGAATACAATGGGAATCAATTAAACGAAGTGTGGAATTTGAGGTCCTCACCTGTCAGCCCTTGTTCACCTTAAAATATTCAAAGAAAATATTATTATTAGGCTGTTAAGGAAAGTAACTACTACTATTTCTTTTTCCCCTTTAAAGGTCATTTTTGCTATGCACATATGGTTAGTTGCTTTAGGATGGTGAGTTATTATTTCATGATATTTCTGGGTTTTTTTAATACAGTAGTCAATTCTTATGTCTTAATTCTTAATTTTTACCAGTCATTTAGACATCTATTTAACAATGGATTAGTTTGTAGATATCATAGTCCAAGTCTGTCCTTCAAGAAGCTGACATATTTGCACCATGTTAGAATTTGGACCTGTAAGTCTGACCATCCTCCTGCCCTTGCTCTCAGAGACACTCTCTCTGGGGACAATAAGCAAAAAAAACCATACTAAAACAATTTCCTGTCTCCTGAGTTCTTGCAATTGTTATTTCAAAGGCTAGTATTCTTGGATGACAGGATTCCTGTACTTAGAGGGGAGAATACCAACCAATACAGGACTCAGAACCACTCAGTCAAACAAACTAAAAGTGATTTTTAAATCCAAATAAGTTCACAAATAGTATACAATATGCAGAGGCTTGTAAGCCCTTAAACAGGAGTATAGCAACTATCTCCAAACTTCAGTTAGAGATTTACGTTTGTATGCAGGTCTCAGCCTACTCATACAGAAAGCAGTCAATTAGTCAATATATTGTGAGGGCCTGTGGATCTGAGCAGAAACAGCATAGTACAGGGAAGCAAAGGAAGTAAAAGAGCGTAAGTGACCCTTTTAAAGAGAATGCTGTTACATCCTGAGGAAGGAAAGATTCTTCAGATCTAAAATTCTCCTTAGAAATCAAAATCAATCATTTTACTCCCAATTACATTTTACAAATGTTGTGATCACTAATCAACTGCTTCCTATTTAGAGATCATGTAAATGATGCAAAAAAGGAGATATATTGTGTTTTAGATGCACCCTTCTGTCACAATGAAAGCAATTAGTACTTTCTTGACACCAGTATTACACTTTTTCTGGGGTCAAAACCTGTGTGTACAAGAGGATATGCACAAGTATATGTGCATACTGAAGAAGACGATAGTGCAGTTGATGCATATTTAAAGAGAACTAAGAATAAACCCACAGACTTTAGTTACAGGATACAATTTACTAAAGCTGCAAAGGAAAAACACAATACTGTATTGATTTTCCTGAAACTGTTTCTCATTATATTACTGTGTTTCTTGCAATGACAAAAATAATGCTAAGCAAGTTAAAAGTGTAGTAAGATATGAAAATAACTTTAAAACAGGATACAACTGATGATTAGGACTCACCTCTCTGAGCTTTGTTAATTTCTGCATTCGAACTGGCTGAACTTGGATTTGAAGGTCTTTGAATGCTTTTAATTGATTGCTGGATTTATTACCAACAAGAAAGCTTTTCTCTTCCTCAGATGGTAATTTTAAAGGTGTTTTATCTTTCTGTCCAGGCTCCAAGCTGTCCCATGATACAGCCCGCAGTAGAGGAGGACGCAGTCCACACAGTTTAAATTCTGGTTTACAAGAAACTTTATTGTCCCTCATTTCTGGAACAGGAATTTTTAGCTTTGAGTCTATATTTCCTATTCCTGGTCCCAGTAGATGGGTTCTTAAAGGAACATCATTTTCTTTTGCTTTTTTGAGGAATGATTTTCCAAGTTCATTTTCACAAATGTTCATGCAAGTGTTAAGAGACACTCTGCCACCTTCACCCCCTGATGGGGAGCATTTAGGTAAAGTATCCATATGTTTACACGGATCAAAGTTTTCTTTTTGTTCTGTGAGCTTCTCTTTGGAGTTTTCAAAACCAGCAGAACGAGGAACCAACCTTCCCTGAGAAATCTTTCTTTGATCATTCTGCCTTCGATCAATTAATCCTTTTGCAGCATTCTGAAAGTAGAGGGACACACATAAAACAGATAAAGAAAAGCAGATTCTCTTCTCTCCTGCACAAGGACACATTTTCACTGTAAAAAACCCATTTTCTTTTCAGTGACATTTGCTTTTTACAAGAGACATAATTTTTAAAAGACACTTGAAAGAGCACTGAATTGGGAATCTTTTTGCTGATGTTTTGAGATAACCTCCTCCCATTCTGGAGTCTGTTACAGCAATCCTCATATAGCCACATTCCTCATTATCTTAATGTAAGATTTGTCTGAGTACATGCCTTTAACCCTGCATCTTATAGCACTGTTACTTTCATTTGGTTGTTGTCCCTCACCTCCCAGGGGCAAAAAACACTGGCTGTACACAAAGTTAACGCAACTATTGCAATTTATCCTTCTTACTTTGTGTGCATCGTTTACAGATTATAATTTGGCTGCCATCTCTACAGGAGAACCAGCAAAAGAAAGTGTACCTACATCTTGGATACTTTGTTACTTTGTATTTTATCTAAGGGCACCTCTGTCAGCAATTAAAGGCAGCCAACATCCAATCTAAGGGTGGGCTCTGCCTTAGATATGTTGCTATTCCTCTCCTGTATAGTTACTGCTCTAAAATTCTGCTGCTATTCTGCTTCTGTACTATTTTTTCTAAGTATGGCCTAATCCACTCCCAGCAAAATCTCTTTAGAGGGCCATCTTATATTACCTAAGCTACATTAGGAAGCATTCATACAAACTGCTCCACCAATAGCTGTGTGGAGCAGCAGCACCCCACCAATGGTGTGGAACATGAGGTACAATAACATCTTTCACTGAACCAAAGGGGTCTGGAAGTGGATGTCTGTCTAAAACACCAGCACACACCAAAGTGGATATAGTAGAAATTTTTACTTTACTTACAAAGTTATTTAGTATATTGATTTTAATTGAGCTAGAGCAGGGTGTAGGGCGCAAAGGCTAGCTGTAAGCTTTGTCCTCCACTACATTTGCAGGTGCTTCACCATTTCTTAAAGCAGCATCATTTTCTTTTCACTCAGTGAACAGTCTTTTAGCCTTTTTAATCACATAAGTAAGTCATATGTGTGCTAAGACAAACAGGTGGAGTTTGTTCAACACTTAACCACTTACCTCTGCAGTCTGCCTGTCATCCTCTTTCACAGTTCTGTTATTCTAGCAAAAATGGAAGGAAAAAGTTGCCTTACCTTTCACATCTATGCTGCAAATGTTAGATATAGGTATTAATGGATGAACTTTGAATCTCTTAATTTTTACACTGTCACATGTATTTATGATGTACCTGATCAGTTTTTTTCACAGAGTAGGATTATATTGAATCTTTTTCCATTTTCTACATTTAAGAGATCTCTATGATCCTTCAGTGCTTGTCAGCTCATGGACTTTTGTCTTCAGAGTTAGACTTAACATTTATACTGTACTTACTCTGTAGAAAAAATCAGTCTTGGTATAAAAAAAGGTATTCAAAACATTCCACTTTCCTCAGAGACTAATAGAACAACATAGCGTAATACATTACTGTAATAACCAAGTTACGGTGTGTAATAACCAGGTTACAATGCAGACTATTGAGCTCTTTCTTACCTGCCCAGGAGATACCGACTCGACACTAGGAGTTGTGCATACATCAGATCCTAGAAAGACACACACACATAATTAGGTCTTATTCTGGTGTTTTGCTCAAAATTTTTACTACTACAGCATTAGCAAACAAGTACATGCACAGGTCCACATAATATATTAAGGACAAAATTTAAATGTGGAAAATACTATTTCAAAGGAGAAAAACAAATTATCTAAATTATAGTAAGGGAAATATCACCAAAATTTCTCAAAACTCCATTCCTGAAAATAATTTTTAAAAAATAGCCCACGTAACCTAGCAGCACTACAGGAACACAAAATATTAATACAAAATATAGTACAAAAATATATATGTAAAAATATATATCGTGACCATTCATGAGTTTTGTCATATTCAGGAGGAGATGTTTGAATCTGTATATTTTGACTCCTCCGCAAGAGATATTAAAAAATACATTTTTGGTTAGCTCTCATAAGTTAAGGTTTGAGCCTGCATAGGTCATTTTACCTGATGGAACTGGAAGAGTGAGAGAGTTGCTCCGAGATGCTACTGGTGAAACTTTAGGACTAAGTGTAGGGGAAACTGTTTCATTAAAACAAAGACACAAACAAACAAAGAATTTTTAGGCTTGTAGCTTCTGAATTTTTAAAATTCAGAGAAGATTAAAACATGAATCTCAGAGTCATCAGTGATGTGTTTGTCCAGAACCTGACAAGTCATTTTAATTGCCAAACTGTACTTGGCAATAAGGAGCTTAGAGTAGATTTTATGTTGTATACCTGCTGCAAAAACAATTCTATTGATACATAGAATCCTTATTCTCCTCAGTTTTGTGATACTGTAAGGGAAGTTGACACAAGAGAAGGATTCACAAGGAATTTAGGGAAAAAAAAAGAGAAAAATGTAATTTTAAAAGGTATTGTTATTTTTCCTTTAGTAAGCATCAAAACAATTTTAAGATAGAACTTTGTTTTGAATTTGCATTTCAAAGCTGAATGAAAGTCATGCTTCATGATAAAAAATATTTTGTCCTAGTTTTCAAATGCTTCATATGAGGAAAAAAAAATATTTTGATTGACATTCTAGAACAAAATAATTTTTTTCTGCTGCTTTTCAAGGAGGATCTGGTCAATTTAGCTTAGTTTATGACTATGTTCAGAATAAAAGTCTGTGTAATTATGTCTGGGGGGATTGCTTTTCCAACAGTATGAATCGTACCATTAAAATATCACTTTCTGTACAATAGAAACTTCCCAAAGAAAATCTTCACAAACAGAAATTTGTGACCAGTATTTTATATTCCAGTAGAAATAGTTCATGCTTTCCTGTTACAGTGTTTGCTGTATGTCTTTCAGGCACTTAAAAGTTTTACACCATGTTCCACTATTAATCTGAATATGCAGATTGTTTCCGGTTTATATGGAATTGCTAAGGGGGGGAAGTATTCTGACCTTCAAATTACAAAGTGTATGTATACAGTAGCAATGTATGTATTACAGTAGATGCTTGTATCTTTGAAGTAGAATATAAAGTCCTGTTTTCAGAATCTGCACCTACCTGTTGGTGACTCTGGAAGGCAGCTTCTTGACTTTCTGCCTCTGCGCATTAGAAACCTCTCACTTACTTTCTTTGCTTCTTCTAGTAATTCAAGGTTCTTCTTTTTGTCTTCCTCCGATATTTTGACATCTGGTAGCTGATCATTTACCAGATCAATCACATGACCGCTGTTGTCTGGGTAGAAAGCATCAGAATTAGAGCTGTACCTCACATCTGCAGATAGCTTGTGACATTTCAGAGTAACAAGTACAAAAATATCTATAAACTTAGTTTTGAGCTTGCATTTAATAAATGTAAATGTCTACTTATTTCAAATGTTGCTCTAGTCTCAAGTTTAGAGCAAGTCCTCATACAGATAATCAACCAAGATTAAGTCACTATGATCAAAGATGGTCTGATATGTGAAACTGGCTTCTGCAGAGTGTCTCCAACATGTTTTTTTCCAATTTATCAGTAAAAGTGGCATTAGATCCATTTCAACTAGCAGCCATGGCATTTCTGTTGCAGACTTAGTTTTTCCATGAATTTTGTATGTCCAGTTTTTTAAGTTTCAGGTCCCACAAACTCACATATGTATGCACACTAGTTTTAACATGCAGGTGATTCCATCAAATAATTGATAGAATAAAGTGCAGAGTTTGGAAGTATGAAGATTTTATTCTATGCAGATAGAAGAGCTTTTCCCACAAATGCAGAAGCAACAGTAAAGCTGCATCTGCCAAAGTTGCAGGCAGAATCTGAGTAGCTAAAGCTCGAGAATTAGAAAGTTATTTTGAAAAGGAAATCAGCCTCTACCATGCTGTGGACCTGCAAGAATTTTCCAGAAGAATTACAAATCCTATTAGAATATTTAATGGTTAAAGAAGGAATTGCTAGAGATTGCTTTTCCTATCATGTTGATATGTTAGATACATGACCCCAGAGAATGCATGGATCACAGACTGAAAGCCACTGCTCTACATTTAGACCTTCAGATTAACGCGTTGTTTTCTAAACAATTTTTCATTAGCTGTAGAAAGAATCCATTAATCCCTGGCTTTTACATTGGTCAAACCCACAAAATCTGAGGACTGATTTTAACAATTCTCCAGGCTATGATTAAGCAAAGAATATATCCTATTTTTGGAAAGGCCCTTTCTGTGTGAGCTGGTGTGAACCGCTTCTAGAAGCATCCAGGCTTGTATGGACAAATAGTTACCTAAAAAAAAAGGCCAAAGAAAGGAAACATATATGCTGACAGAGTAGTGTGTGTAAGTTTTTCATGGCTTGAGAAACTCTACAGATAAGTGAGCTTGTGGATCTGTAAAAATTGATAGATCACAAAGAGTTTGCTCAATCTGTACAAGGCCACTGGCACACGCTAGCATCAGCAACACATTGCAAATCAGACGTATATTCTCTGGTAACTATGAGAAAATTTGTGACTGCTGTGAAGAGTTACCTGGTGTTAATAACAACCAGATCACATTAACAACAGCTTAGTGAATAAAATGTGTTCTAAGAAATATCAGTTGTGACTGTCTCCCTCCCCGGCTTGACATCTCTATTAGAGAAGATGGAATTTATAACACTGTTTTGTAATACGAACAATTTACTAAAGAACAGCTTGGGTGAGGGAGAGGGAAGTTATCAGGTAATAAGAGAAAAGTATTTTAAAATTTGACAAGAGCCATTACAGAACAATCCGTCTTCAGGAAGGCTAAGGACATAAGCAAGCAGCAAAAACTCAAGTGTTTTTGGGTTTGTGGGGGGTTGTTTATTTGAGGGGGTACTTTTGGGGGTAGTATTTGTTTTGTTTTTAATTTCTATAAATTTAATTCAGTTTTGAGGCTGACAAAAAGCATGCAGACTGATCAGATATTCTTAAAGCAATCTACTTTTAATGAACTACCTGTTCTGTTCTACACTAAGATTTGTATGTGGAAAGCTTGGGAGAAGGACCTTCCATGGTGTTTTCCTTGGGGCCAGCGAAAGAGGAGAGCTGCAAGGCATGGTAATTTCTGTCTTCCTTGAGCAAGTAAATTTTCATCACCACACTCAACATTTCTTGCTTTCATCCTTCATCCTTTACATGTGATAGTATAAACATTCTGTCAACTCTCTTCAACTGTTACTTTACAGGAAATACATAAATGGAGACAAGTAACAATCCAAATGCAAACATACCAAGACTAAGAACTGATGAGAGCTTAGCCACTGACTTAACAAGATGAGCATTTATCTCAGCTTGTATTACTTACAAATCCACATCCACACCATTATTCCCCTTGAACAACAATTTACTTCACAGGTAGCTACCAGAAAACTAATAGAACTAATTATGTAATAAATGACTCATCAGCAAGTGAAGAAATGAAGAAAATCTACCCCTGAGTAGCTTCCTTTCATTTAAGGTTTAATCTGATATGATAGCCAAACTAGATAACTTGAGACTTCAGTGTCTGTAAAGCTCCTTGCTAAAAAAATTCCAGTTGTTCAGAAGCAGCAAAATCAGTATTACTGATCAGTATTTTGCATACAAGAAGAATTTTAATCATGTATATCTCCAGCCTTCTAAAAATATTAAGCTAACACACTAAGAACGTTAGGAAACTAAAATTATGCATATTTCCCTGGATCTGTCAGCACGCAATCCACTTATGAAAACAAACTAATGATCACAATTCAAAATGCTAACAATATTATCTGGGCATCAATTACAGACAGCATGCACAGGAAAACACCTGTAGTCCATGCAGTCAGACTCCACATGTAGGTCTTTACTGCACATCATAGTTTCTAAGAAAACATCCTAGCTTAAATGAATAATCACTTCTTACCAACGGAAGTCAATGAATTTGTTGGATTCCTAGTGGTACGGTTAGAATGTCTCCGATGGGGACTACGGGGCCTAGACAGAAAAATGAACAAACAAAAAATATTGGAGGATGCCACCTAAAGAAGTTCTACTTCTCTCTAAAAATTTAACATTAGAAAGAAAGCTCTTTTCTTTGATTAAAAAAAAAAATCAAAAATTTTATTGCAAATCCTCTCGTCTCCAAACAACTGGAAATGGAGGAAGATTGCAGAAGAATGAAAATTACAGAAATTGCTCTCACAAAGGAGTTCAGACATTTGCTCAAATACTGCAAACTTTTCAGTTCTTAGAAAAACTACATTTCCTTAGTCCATTATTGTGACTTAAAACTCATGTAAATATGGTATGCTGGGAAAAAAAAAATTAAAAAAAATTTGCAAATTTTTAGTGCTTTCTAAACTAAGTTTTAGAACTGTAATAATTTCTTAGATTTCCACATTGATACTCCCGTATAGTAAATGGGAACTTTCTAGATTGAAAACCAGATGAAAGTCTTAAATAACTGCAGAAAACTAAATGCTGATCCAGCAAATAATGGTGCTTTTTAAAGGCTGCATTATAATTCTGAGTCTCAAATAATCTTGAAGTTTGGAGAAGTACAATTTAAAAATACAAGCAAATTATAATAGACATTTACAATCAATATTTTCTAATTAATTTTTCACATATTTATGTCTAGTGGCAGGTCAATAAATTAAAAATCCCAGCTCAAGGAGTATGTTTTATCAGAAGACTAGAAATAACCTTAATTCAATTCAAAATTGAATGGAAGTTTCCAACTTCACACAGTATTATTATTTCCATTCAACAGCTTGCTTTCACATATGCTTAAGCTCAAGGTGCTATTCTTTCCTGTCTACCTGAGAGGGCCCAGACATCTGTTTCAAAACTCACTGTACTGTAGCATTCAAGCCAGACATTTAAGTCAGGCCAACTGTCTAGCTTGGAAACATTATTCACTTGAATGTTCAACTAATACCTATTTCATTTCACAAGTTACCAGGTGCAACAAAAGTTTCTTTTGCAGCTTCACTGAAACAGTAAGGAGCACTGAAGAGACACAAGGGAGGAAGGAAAAGAAGACAGCTGGAAATGAAGCCTACACTTTCTGCATCTGTTTTTTCAATAGAAAATAAAGTCCAGAAACTCACTTTCCAATACTTTTAACTCAGGAGTTTAAAAGAACTGAGCATATCATATTTTGCTTTAGAAGAAAATTTTTAAAGATGCTGGCTAATAATATGATACTATTGTAGTATCTCAGAATATTATCCTATGAAACAAAGTTGGACAGCAATGCCAGACCAGCAATCTTTGTAAGAAAAGAAACCATATACAATAACAGTAGCTTGACCAGCATCACCTTAAGTTATGTAAAACAGTTAAGATGCATGCAACTATGAAGGAGATTTATTCTGAAAGATCTAAGATGCTAAACCTGTCAAAAGAAGACACGAAGCATTTTCAGCAGTTCATAAAACTATAAAATGTTAAACATAAAAATAAAATACTTACAAAAAGCTATTAGTAAAAATGGCAAAGTATTTTTATGATCATAAGCCTTCCTTGGAAATGTTCTGCCCTCACTATAAGTCTTAATATACAAAATGTCATACATTGCAAGTCCACCTTTTGCCCATAACCTTCCTTCTTTGTTAAAACACACTTTAGTGATTTAAGGATCATGTAAACAGATTGGTTTTAAGAACAACATAGTTTGTTGCTACATTTTTCTCTCAATGGACAAAACAATTACAACAAATCACAAATATTATTGCTACAACGTCTACTTTTCAGCATGATACTAAGAATATTGTAATAAGATGGTAATACAGCCAGCTCTGTAATTCAAGAAGGGAATAGACACAGGCTTTGTACATGACACACTCATTTGCTAGAATGAACAGTGATGACTGAGCATATCCCGAGGAACTTACATCTTTAGCATTTAAAAACAGTAATTTTAAGTCTTACAAGGATTAGTTTCCTAGCTCTGCATCAGTCTACAAAGTTCTTATTCATTCAGTGGAAATAGTCATATGATTAAAGGCAACACTACTGGTGTCCATATATAATTAGCAGCCCAGATTTAGGGATTTAGGTAATGAACTAGAAAATTTCATTCTGGGGGAATACTTCAGGAAACACAAAAATGCTCAGTTGTTCTTTTTTTGGTCTCAGTTCTTCATTGACTGGGTCTAAGTAAAGGTTAAAATTTGGCCAGAAGGACAGTATTGCACATTGCCATGCACAAAACATGAGGAATCCAACTGTCAGCCAGCCTTGTAGTAGGTGTATGGCTGTAGCATAGATACACCCAGACCTCACTATGTGTCTACAAAAGGATTTGACCAAGCAATTTTTTCCTCACCAGGTCATATTTTATTTGCTAGCAAAAGGATGGACTTCAAAAGTTATACTTTTAGTTAAAATTACGCAAAACTTAAATTTACATTTTTGCTTTTGTTTCACCATTCTGAAAGACAAGAGTGAATTTAAAGTATACTGAGACACGTTGGCAGGCTCAGTATTACATGAAACATTTATCTTTTTCCTGTCCCCCCCAACTTCCCTGCATCCAAAAAATCATCATCAAAATGCAAAGACTATATGATCAAATTACAGACAGAGATATAGCAATAATACTGTAATACAATATACACTTTAAAGCAATATAGAGAAACACAGCTCCTGGAATTACTGTACAATTTATTCATAGATTGGTAATGTATTATATAGTACCTGTTAACTAGATTTTTATCAATTTCTACATCTGGCGTAACAGCATTCTCTGGAAGAACAATAGAAGGTGTACTGCATGTTGTCCCTTCAACAGTAGTGTCCTGAATGGTTTGTGACAAATATAAAAATGTAGTTAAACAGAAATTCAAAACACTGAATATTGACACTCTATGTGGAAAATAATGTGTATTGCTCAATTTAGCTTAAAGAGAATATGACTGAACTAAGTGTGAATTAGCTCTTATTTAAGAAAACAAATTTAAATTAGAGGCCTATATTTAAATTGCTAAAAAGACATGGTGAAGACCTGGAACATCTGTTTTCTTTACAAAATTTTAGTATCTACAAGCTAAATTCAAAAAGCTTTAAAACGGCAGACAAACTGATTTTTCACACCGTTCCAGCAAACTATCCCTTTACTGAAGTACATGTACACCACTTAATGAACTTATGAGCTGAATGCAAGAATGAAAAGCAGCTATAAATAACAGAGCTAAACTAGGCAAACAAAACCTCCCAATGGTATTAGCGTGCAACGAAAGCTTGAATAAGGGCAGTGTTAAATGTACACATGCTATCCAAAAAAAGAGAAAATAATTATAAGGTAATCTTTTTAGTGTTCTGCTTGGTTTTTAATTAGAAAAATATTTTTTTAAAAAAATAGAATCACAATATTTAATAAAATACAATATAACTTCTAGATGATGAAAGAAACTGGCCCTGAATATCAATGTGTGCTTGCCTTCTTAAAAAATATGGGAACTTAATCCACAAATTCTACTACAGTGATGTCAATCAACTGAAGAGAGGGAATCTGTTTCCTTTGAGATACCTCAAATGGAGATGCATCAAATTGGAATAAAGAACTGTGAATTTCTTGCGAAGTCAAAAAATGATGATTTCTACCCCATGTACTACATTCAGATTCACAACAAAAATAAATAAATAAACCCATGTACAGTTGAAAGGCTACATAAGTAATCTGGTGTTTACAGTCAGTCAGTAAATTGAAAGTAGTGATGCACAAAATCATGCAGAGTGGGTAAAGTGTAGGCATCTGTTAGAAGTTGCACGTTTTATTTTCAAGTACAATAATGAGATAAATAGAACATATCACAGCAGTGTGAGTATGTATAGCTAGAGGGAAAGCTTCCCAAAAGTGGCAGGGGACTGCCATCCATCAAGTAGCAACATTTAAAGAATAATTTGTAAGTTCTCAAATCCTAATTGCTTCTACTAGGCATTGGTGTGTGCAGGTATTTTATTTTATTCAGTTATTTGGAATCTAAACTACATCCCAGAGTTTCATAAGAAATTTTTATTTCAGTTGTCATTGGACTAGAGAACAGGAGACTAGACTAGACTAGACTAGACTAGAACAGAACAATTAGCAGTTGGAAGGGATCTATAATGATCATCTATTCCAATGGCCTGATCAGTTCAGGGCTGACCAAAAGTTAAAGCATGTTGTTAAAGGCATTGTTAAGGAAGCAATGCTTTGCAGTTTTCTAAAAGGGCATGTTTGCTATCCATGCCACAAAGCAAATTATGTTCAATTGTTATAAACATAATTTTGCTTTTATTGAAATGGCATTTGCTGTCAATTTTGCTTACTTCTTTTAAGAATGTTTACCTACTAGAGGTGCTAGAGGTTGAGAGAAGTGTAAGGAATTCAGAATAACATTTATTTTAGTAATATTCATTACACGGGCAGGTAATAAAAAGCTGTTGTAAAAGCACTAGTTTAGGTATTTACTCAATGAAGCATGTAATAGCTCACAGTTTGACATGTCAACATTTTAGAACAGATAAAATTAAATTATTTCAATTATTTGAAACAAACACCATCAATGAATAATTGTTTCAGTCATCTATTATTATGTTGATGTTAGTGTAGTCATAAGGTTTGTTACAATAAACAAGTAGCCAAACATAAAAATTGAAATGGAATTATATACACCTGGAAAGCTAGCAGTTACATGATTGCTGTTATCTATCAGATACAATAGAACTCCTTTCAACATTGCTCCCAGTTCTGCATTTTACTCGTGTTGAAAGAATGTATTTTCTGATCAATTCAAACTCTGGAAGCATTTTGAAAATTGTACAATATTAAAGTTTATAGGATAACCATTCTTCCTTCTCAAAGGCAATAAAATATGCTTTGGTTTGGACATCTGATCTATGATTCTTGATTCTATTGTAATAGTGCTTTGTTTTTTAGATCGGAAGAGGTCGTGTAGGGANTTTTTTTTTTTTTTTTAACTAAAATAAGTATGTTCCATTGAGCTCTACACTTCTATAGTCATAATTCTCATATAATATTCCTCAGTAGTTCCTTGTCCTTCACAGAAGAGCAGGATATGAAACATGGCAAGAAAATAGTATGAAGATTTAAGAAAAATATCCTCGTAATATTGGAAATGTTAGAATGTAAAAGTATGATTTATTATGTGATACAAAGGCACAACTGACTTCGTATGCTAAGACTTTGAAAGGAATTTTTAGTAGTATTCTTGAAAATGTTAAAAGATATTTCATCTAACAGTCAATGACAAATATTCTGGTGACTGCTCTGCCTGCCCTGCTTGTAGGGCAAAGCAGCTAATTACACATGCACACTGTTTATATTAATCCCATGACTGCCAAAGAGCAGTGAAAGCTTTTGGATGACATAATAGCAGCCTTAAAGTCACTTAAGTCCATTTTAGGATGCTAAAACCAGCTCGAAAGAAAGAAAGAAAGAAAGAAAGAAAGAAAGAAAGAAAGAAAGAAAGAAAGAAAGAAAGAAACGAACAAACAAACGAACTAGCCAATGCTAGTTCAGGTCAGGTAGAATGCATTTATCATGGTCAGCAGCTATAGCAGTTCAACAGAGGTGAAAACTTATGCTTGCTATTGTGGTGCATCTGTATAGAAGAGAAGCAGAAAGAGCTAGCTCTCTGCAGGGCCAGCTGGCTTGAATCAAAAGAAATCCTCATACTCTGAAGAGTACTTGGGCTGCTATATGCATACCTTGGAAAATAAGGTCTAACAGGAAGCTTTATCTGTCTCACAGTTGTACACCTGCACAAAGATGATGCACAAGTTTTCCATCTCCTCCCATTGCCTGCCTGGAACTGCCCTCCCTCTGTTAGCTTCCTGACCAGTCTGCTCTCTGGCTGTTCCCGACAGCTGCCTCATCTCCTAGTACCTGGGTCTGTCTGCTACCAAGTCTCTGCTTGCTTTTGGTCCCAAGCCCTCCTCCCATAAAAATGTAGGGTAAAACTGACTCCACCTCTATGGCTCAGGTAGCACCCGATCCATATGCTCTACAAGGATGACCACATGCTGTCTAGTCTTGCAGGGAGGCTTGCGCTGGGTGAGAGCAAATGCAGAATATCCAAAAGGCTCAGCAACACTCAGGGTGGATAGGATATGCAGAGATTCTGGCTGTTAAGCTCTACCAAGCCCTCACTAAGCATACAGAAAATGTGATTTTAGAAGTTTTATAATCCAGCCAAATTTGGATAGATTTGCACAGTAAGGGGTGGGTGGTGGTAGTGGTGGAGGAGAAATCTCTCTGCTAAAAGAACAACTCTGCCAGGACAGTCAGATGATAAAGCTTTACTTTATACCACCTGAATTCTTTAAAGCACAGGAAAAAAAAAAAATCCTCTGCCACCTGGACATATTCTTAGAAATTAATTAAGGATCTGTACTGAATTTCGGAAAAAATTTGGCCTGAAACATATATACTTATGTGAAAGACCTCAAAAATGTATGCATCTCAGACAGCAGTCTTTAAAGTGAGATATAGTTTTAAGTAAGCTTCATTTTAGATGTTTAAGTGAAGGGCTGAGCTTAGACTTTGGAGAGTAGACTAATGAAATTCAGCTGTAACTGGACCTAGTTGAAACAGCCAGGGCATGGGACATCTCCTTCACAGTAAGACAGATAACATGCAGTGATTTGGTAAAAGTACAGTACAAATTTTTAATAATAAGAAAAAGAAATGCAGAAGCTTAAGTGATGTAATAATTGGTGTACGAGAAGTATTATGAACATCTGAGACAGACTTTTCCTCAGCAGTCAGAAGAGTTGGTAAAATAGTGTCTGGGATTCAAAGACAAAAGAAAGCTGGAAACAGAAATAGGAATTTTTGATTTAAAAAGAGGGGAACATGGCAAAAATTACCTTTCTAATACTACAAGACTGAAATCACTTTTTAAGGGTATCAGTAAAAGCATATTATAATGTATTATTCTATACTAAATAAATAAAATTAACATATGGGAATGACTAAAAGTGACATCTGACTGAAGTTCTATGATTTATGGTTGGAGAAATGATTTTGTGCAAAACACTTCTAAAATGTTCAATATTTACTGTAGCAAGATGACACACAAACTAAGGGTTTCATTACATACTCTTAATTCAGACAAGGTTTCAAACATGGGGCTACAGTTCTTTGAATTAGGCTAACACACCTGTGTTAATGGGAATTTCACATCTGTGTATCTCAGGAACACTGAGCTAATGAATACTTTGATGAATGTCATTTAGAGGTTGTCAGAATGGTGACTGTAGGCTGCTGTAAGAAATACTGAAATGGAAAACCATATTTGTTTTCTCAAAATGAATTTGAGAAATATAACCCAGGTCTTCCTATCATGGAAAAGATACTTGAAGTGACCTTGAAACTACATGTGATATAAGGTTTCTTTTTCTTGGAACTGTTTTGTGAATGTGTATGCATTTGTACATGCAGGGAAAAGGCGGAGAAGCATCTTCTGAAATAGAATGAGGAAGTTTGACACCAGATTGCACGTTAGATAAGATGAGATTCCAGGCTTGGAAAGCTTTGTTCAATGGCAGAAAACAAGTCCATCAGTTTTTAGTTCCTTCTGATGTCTTTCGTTGCTTGCAAGTCCTTATTGTACAACAATAAGCTATTTTGCTTATTAGATTGTCATGCTGTAGAACTTGGACTGCAGCAAGACCCAAAAGCAGTAACAGGTATGAACAAGGTAAAATTCTCACAACATTGGCTAGTAGCAAACCTTAATTTAAGTAGGCTCGAGAGCAGTGTGTTGGTTAAAATCCTTTCACTGTTACTTTGTGCCTAAACCCAACAATTTATCTAAAAAGAAGAATTTTGCACAGTTAACTGATTAATGAATTATCACATTATCATAGTTCATTTAAGACCTACCTATAAAAGGTGTGTATAATGCATTAAAATATTACTTTTAAATTTTTTTCTTAGATTAGGGGTTTAATTTCTCCCATTTGAAAATTATGTTTAGGATTAGATTCATTGATGTCTGCTAGTTTTTCATACCTGTTGTTTTTGGGTATGTTTTACCCAGTAAGTCTTTTGTATTAAAATATTATTCACACGGGTGAGTGGAAAAAAATTCTTCTTGACCTAGTATATATTCTCTGCTATTAGTGTGATGAACTTGTGTCTCTCTGGGGTGTTTATCTTAAACCAGGAAACTAAAGCTCAGCACAATGTGCAATTTAGAGGGAATGCATGACAAATCAGCGTAGGGCTCACTGCTGACAGCATTTTCCAACAATGTTAGTAGCGGATGTTTTCACCCTAGCTGTAGAATACAGTGTCCTCAGATCCAGTGACAGCAATGCATTTTTAACTGAGGATATACCAGATTATAAATCCTCTCTTTCTTTAAACAAGTTTGCATAAAACAGGATGATCTGGATAACTTGTGATTTTGTAATCACAGTAAGGTTCCTCACTTCAGCTAAGCTACAAATTTAAAAATCCCCTCACTTTATTAGAAAATAAAATTACTTTCTATCAGTAGCATAAATTATTCAAAAGGGAGAAGTATCACCTCTTATTGACTTTTTAAATTTATCTACAAATAAAACCTGTAAAAACATGTAGATGCCAGAAATCTGAGTAGAAAATGATGAATATGTCTGTGGAACACCCACCTCCTCTCAATATAGTTGCAGTATATGTTCAGGTAATACTATGGCAAATTAAGCACTGAGAAAGTCTACAAATCATAAAACAAATTTCTATCTTGCACACGTGAATTGCAGAGCATCTTCTGTATCTGTAAAGCCAACACTAGATGTTTCATGACTACTGGGAAGTATAAGCCTAAACTCTTTTATCAAAATTTAAAGTTTTCTATAATAACATCACAAAAGATTTTTTTTGGACTGATTTGATGTAAATGGCTCAGAACAGACAGACATATAACTCTCCAGATCAAATTGATAACAAGCGCTTGAGCAACTTCAGGCTGATAAAATATTTGAAGAGTTCTAAGAATATCAACTGAAAGTTCATTCATAGTTCATCAATTAATCAAAACCCACTAATATATAAAAATGACTACATGAAATTTTATAAACTCCTAAATATACACAAACAGGTTTCAGCCTCAAGTTTCCAGCAAGTGTCAGAAAACACTTTTGTAATAGTGCTTACTTTGGCTGGAAGAGAACTGTTGTGTTGTGCCTCCTTTGATTGTCCCTTGTCTTCAGGTAAGGTTGGCATGGTGGAGTGTGAGAAGTACGTGGAACTGCAATGCAGACTTAACAGGACCATGCACTGCTGAGAATATCTGCTTCAAGTTAGCCTGAAGGCATAGGCGCTGAGAGGCCTTGTGATCTGCAGGCTGTGTTACATGCCAAAAACACAAAGTCAAATCCATTTAAAGCTTTATGCTTTAACACTGAGATCACTTTACAATAACAAACAGTATTAGGGTTTAAAATTAAAAATGCTATCTTGTGTTTTATTAACTAAAGCTTTCAAGATTGAGGATAACAGTAAATGCATTCAAAATGGTCAAGCCTCCATTCTTGCTGCTCATTCCATCTCTTCCCTCTATTTTACAGATTTTTTTTTGTTACTATGATGGTTTTGTCTGTGACCAAACTACTCTCTAAAAATCCTCTCAGAAGGAAACAGCATCCTTGATATCCATAATATGCCTTTTAGTAACTAACACAGTCCCAATGCTACAGAGTATAATCTCAGATCTCAAAGAAAAGAGTAAAACTGGAAACCCAGATGGTGGCACTCTTCCTTTGAGCAAAAGCTAGGTCTACGTGAATTGCGCAAAGACTTGGTGTCTATCTGGAAAAGACAACAAAGCAAAACAGACGTAATGCCCAAATGGAAAAAAAATAATTTAAACATCATTGCCTATTAGCTGAAAAAATTCTTGTTATTAGTATCAATGGGAGCTACTGCCTTCATAGGGTATTATTAGGGTTAAAGCCTGTATAGTAGTCTGAAGATGAGAAATGTTAAGTACTAATCCTTACAGCTACAGTACATGTATTACAAGACTTACTATGACACCTACCGGATAGTTAAGAAACAGTCCTCATAAATAAATCATTCAACTCCTTGATGGTGCCTGCAGGTGACAGCAAATGCAGTTATCAGAGACAATCTGGTACACAGTTTCTGTCTGGACTAGTGAGTGCTAACTATATTCCCTTTACAATTAATTCACAGCTGTGTATAGAATGAAGCTATACACTCAAACAGTAATATTAAACAACTTCAATAGCATGCCAAGGAGATAAATACACTCAACAAGCATAGGTTCAACCTCCAAAACATATTATCTTCTCCCATACCTGAACTACTACTCTCACCTCCATTTTTTTACTCTTCTGGAAATCAAGATAGATGGAACAAAAAGGCTGAGGTGGGGAAATGGTTTGAAGTTCAAGGGAATTAGCAGGGTTGTAAGAGTAACCTTCTACAGTTTTTCTTTCTCTTTCAGGGTAGGGTAAAGAAATGTATTCAGGAACATGTTGGCTTATCGAGGCTGACAAATAAAATTGTCATAATATTTAGAAAAAGAAAGATAAAAAGACACAAAACTATTCATAAGAAATACAGAAGCAGACTCAGTAGTGACAAGTTCCTCACCTCAGCTTTCACAGAAAAAATACCGTGTTGAAAAACCTACAGAATATGTGAAAACTTTGGACTACAGAACCAGCTAAGACCAATACTTTTATTAGGTTTATTTCATATTATATTGGGAACTTAATTTTCTTTTTTACTAGAAGATGAATAGAAAGCCAACTCACAGGAAATTTAATGCAGGACTTCTAGATTGCAAGAATGATCTCTATACAAGTATTAATGTGTTCAGAAAAAATTATTATTTCATCTAAATTCTTTGATAAAGACTGTGGAAAAGATGAAGCATATATGATATCATTATGAAGACCAATGTAAAGATTTTATTTGAACAGAGAGCATGGGTTTTTTTCATAAGAGTACATGCTGTAGGAACATCATGCATCAAGATATTTTTTTCACCATTACAGGTAAATTTCTAGCTCTAATGGAATAATTGAAAGCTCTTGTTTGTATCATGATTTTACCCATCTCTGACTCTAAATAACAGTAGAGGAAGCTTTCTATGAATAAAAAGAAGATTCAAGGATGTTTATTAAGGTAAAATATATTTAAAGTCCCTATTATGATGGAAAACAGACATTTATGATTACATATAGTTTTATAAACCCACAGAGATTAGAAAAATAGTAGTAGTATTAAATGGCTGTGTGTTTCAACTGTTAAGTAGTTTTGTACCAAACAACAGTCACCAACTACTAGCAACACATGAAGATGTGATAGAAATGAGGTAACTAAAAAAAATGTCATGGACTTGCTTTTCATCTCTGTAACAAAATCCTGGCATCCTATGCAATTTCTAAGTTTGCAAGAACTCAAATTAAAACAAAAACAAAAAGAGGAGATATAAATCTGGTTGTTTATCTAATCCCTCTTAGTGTTTGCCTTATGAATTTATAACGGTTCCAACAGGCTCAACTCAACAGAATGCTAGGCCTGAAAAAATCAAGAATGTTTCAAGTCATGGCCAAAGTGTACTTGCAGTCCTACACAGAGTTGTATAAGCTATTACATCAAAGTGGTTTATTATTGGTTTTAACTGAGTTCCTAGTTCAGACAAAACTTAAAAAAGTAATGCAAGTCATATTGAAGCAAGAAAGTGCTATTAAGCACATCAAGTTTCAGCTCATTTTTCAGATTTAAAAAGAAAAAAAACCACCACAAAGCAACTTCAGAAGAAAACCTCAACAGGTTTGTCTAAGAATAGAAAGGGACAAATCCCGAGCTGTGTTGTCTTAGAGATGCAGCACAGAAAGTACAGCCAAGGGAGAACGGAGGGTAGAAAGACAAATTTATGCCACCTTAAAAACCTCCAGATTTGGAGTGGACTGAGTTCAGTTCATCTCCGGCACAACTAGAATCATACTTTGTCTTCCTTACACAACTCTCTTGCAAATAGCAAAAAGTGGTGCTGATCAGTAGCAAAAGCTTGCATATAATTACCAATATTCTGAGACTTCTTAAAACAAATGCAGTCTTTGCATACCTTGACTGCATAGCTGTAGCCAAAGTAAGGGTTACAATTTACTGGTATTTCAACTAAATATATTTTGACAAAACATACAGTTCAATCCATAAGCTATATGATTTAGAATAATTACTTTTGCAATCTAGAAGCTTATTTTTATCCTGTGCAATGTTCTTAAAATCAGATCCTTTAAAGACTTTATAATGTTTAACCAGTATAAACATCACATCTTGTAAATGCAAATGAACATAACCAATGGAGCCACCTTCTTGTTCCATGCTGTGCAAAGAATTCTGCCTTTTTCTGTATCAATTACTGCCTTCTGATACTAGTAGTAAATGCAAAGGTTTAGAAATGATGGAACCTGAAGGTACTGGTGAAGAAATGTTCTTTTTATGTCACTGCTGAAATGAACTTATGCTTATTTGATTGGGCAATGAAAATAGTCCCACTAAATGTCAGAGAAAGTCAAAGCACATAGAAAAAGGGGCTTTCATGAGAACACTCTAACAAGGATTAGAGGAGCTTCTCTGCATCTCACAAAGGTAGGAAGAAAAGAAAGGTCCTTAGAAAATCTATTTCCCTGGATGCTACATTTTTTTCTTCAGTGGAACATTAGGGAAGAGTGCAGTCCTGGAACCTACAGAAATTTGCACCTCTATCTACAAAAACAGCTTACAACCTTACTGTACCCTGAGCCAAAGTGCAGAAAGCATGACAATGCTAGTTCTAAGCCTGGCTCATGTGCCAACTGAAGAGCCTTTGGAATCATGCCGCCATTAGCTGTGTCAGCTTTATCTCCTTTCCACAAGCATAAACATGTTTCAGTCAAATAAGGAAATGGCATGTTAACAACACATGCAGTATAGTGAGATACCAACTGAAAAACCTGTAATTATTGTCCCTGAAGACACTGAAAGGATAGATGCAAAAATACATCTGCACTTTAAAAGTAGTCAAGATGCATAAGCACATGTTAGCATCCTAGTCATCAAGACAATGTTGAGATCCTGTTATTTATTTTGTAAGGCATTGGTCTAAGCTCTATCTAGCCTACCTCTATCCTATAAAGGATGTAATGAGATTACTGTAGTGTCTTATCAGAGGAAATGACACCCCCACCCCTCCCAAATTCCAGTCTTTCAGAAACTGCAGGAGCTTCAAAATTACCTTTACAAACGAAATCTTTGCAGAGAATAACTCACATGTCACAAGATGCGTGGATGTGGGCGAAGATCTACAATCTCAGTCTGCACGAGTGTTTTGCACCTACAGTATGAGTTTTAAAAAACAAACAACAAATTACTATCCTACTCACCAGACTCTCCTTATTCCCACACTAAGATGAGACAATGTAAAGAAAAAAAGGAAGAAAAATAAAGAAAGAAGAGAGGATGGAGTGTTTTTTAACATTTTGATCTGTTATTGTAAACTTACTGCTTAAAATACTTAGGAAAAAAAATGATCCCCTGAGCTCAAATTTGTAGTCAGATATAGATCAGTGAATGCAGAGAACTTTCTTTAACCACTGTGCAGGCTTAGAGTACAATCTCCAGGAAATAGTGATCTGGGAGCTCTATTCCATAAAAGGGAAAAGTATTTAGAGGCCCTTGGCTTTCAGTGTGTTCTCTCTGCAACTCATTTTACCATAGTAGAGAAAGCTAAGTATAATCAGTTAACTTACCCTCTCTGAGTCACGGCTGAGTATCGTGTTAGTGAAGGCTTTGATAAAGGCGCTTTACTCCATCTCCACTGATAGCTTGGTAGTTGACCTCAAATGCTCTGTCACGTCACAGCAAGGACACGTAAAAGAAAAGCAGAAATAAACAGCAAAGAAAGCATTTATTTCTTGACCTCATACTGCCTACGGTCAAGTCAAACAACTCTCATTTGTCAACAGTGAGAGTTGCATAGTCATGAACACTGAACTGTTCTGCAGAACTGCACAATTCTGAGCTTTTTTTGGTAACTCTTTTCTTTGTTGTCTTGCAAAATGGTTGTAAAACATTACCATAATAGAAAGATAACTTTTTGCATGGCTTTTGTATAGCTCTAAAAGCATATGGAATTCATGTAGCATTTTGAATCAGGTTTTGCAGCTTTGAAGCATGTAAACCCCCCTAAATTTATTTAATTCAAACCAAGCATGAGCAAAACAGGGTGTTTTTCTTCTGTCTGTACAACAGAATAAGTTTGCAAACACAAAGCGTGATTGTAGTACTTAAGATACACAAACAAAGTTTGTTGGCATACATTAGAGATGTCAAAAAATTTAAAAAAACACCAGCACAACAAAACAAAACAAACAAAACCTATAAAAACAGATCCAGGATATGTTAATAGAAAGCCTTTAATATTTTGCTCTAGGACTTCAAAATTTCTGTATAACAGAAACATTCACTGGAAAAGAAAAAACCCAAAACCACAACTAAAGTTGACTCATTTACATTCTTAAGTTATGTGATAAGACATACTACATGGAAATTGGAAGACACTTTCTTTACTGTCTGCAATATGGAACAAAATGGACTGTTTCCCACTGCATCTAATTTTTATGACAAGAAAGTGGTTTCTCATATTAAATACTTTAGTTTGCAAGGTATTAGGGTACTGCTTCAGTCAGTTTACCAAAGCACATAGTCATAGCCCCAGGCATCAATACAAGGCATCTCTGTGATAACAGTAATGATCTGAGTTCTACCCACATTAATATCCATACACCTGTACAAGGCAAAATCTGGAAGACAAAGCAGTGTTTCTGTTTGTAAGATACAGACCAATACTGCTGGGGCATGCAAAGTGTATGCAACTACTATTTGAATTTGAAGCATCTGTTTTCATTCTAAGTAGTATTGAGATTAATTCCTGTACATTAGATTAATTCCTGAGTGACTGAAATAACACCTCTAGATGATCACAACACTTCCAGGTTGCAATCTCAGAGATAAGTGATAAATGTGAATAATTCTATCCCAAAAATATTTTTAAGGAAGAAACTAACAAAGCCATAAGAAGAATACAGCAAATGTCCACCAGCTTCTAAAAGACAACTGTCTCAAACTCAGTGTGTTGAGTCTTTCTCAGGACTACAAGCTATCCATATAGGACCTGCTTTACAGAGCAGCATGACAGGAAAGAATCTCCTTTTCTGCTTCCTGTTTTCCTCATAGCTCAGGAACACAAAAAGACTTGTTGGTTTTCAATAATCTGCTTCAATGAGAAAAAGGAAAGGTTAGGTCAGGCAGAAAGTAAAATGTTCTTTTGATCCATGTCCAGCCTGATCTGATTGGGAGCACTCAGGAGCATATCTCTAGTAATGGCTAGTTATGACACTCTGATGAGACTGAAAAACAAAGTTTGGGGGTGAGAGGTGGTGCTGGTCCATTATCAACAAGAACAACTCCTACAATAAGGCATTTGGTTTGATTATGTATCTAAAATTTTGTATCAGAGTTTAAAGAAATCTAATAACTAACTCCCAGAGTTCAATGGATAATGTTTTCTGGGAGTAACGTACTTAACTGAAGCAGGATCTACTCTGGTCGCAGCCCTAGGCTTTTCCCTGATACATCGAGAGAAATGTCAATTGGGCCTGATTTCACTCACAATTATTTTCACATAATTAAATGGAAATTTAAATCTTACTAAAAGGTCACAACTGTATCTGAATACAGCATTTTTTCCTGTGAAATCCTATCAGGCAGCTTCATCTGTTTTAGCAACAGTTACATTTTTTGTTTTGTTAGCAGTCACTGTCTAGGTTTACTTCTGCAGCAAAGCAATCAGAGGAGTGGCTTACAACCCTTTTATTTCTTCAAGAATTCTAGGCTGAATTCTATTCTGCAGACAATCAGCAAACTGGAGAATGTACATATTTAAGAAATACTAAGGACCAGTATTTCACTAACTTTTTAGACTACTAGACTCAGATTAAAACAAAAACACAGGCTTTTTTTTAAGGTAAGTGTATTTTAGGCAGTCTGAAAGGTTCCTGATCCCACTTTTTTAAGGGGCAATTAAGAGTTAACATCGCACAAATCAAAATTTTAAATATTACTCTGTTTTGGGTGCAAAGACTTTGTTTTCAGTTATTGTTTTTATTTAGCACTAAAAAGAATTTAAGGAAATGGGGTTGCAAGTAGCATTACCTCCTTGTGAAAGTAAATGGGTTTCAGAATTGTACACAAGTTTAAAAAGCTCACAAAAATATCTTTTGAGTCATCTGTAATTTTGACTCATTCTGGGGTTTTCTTTGAACTAATCGGCTTAAGACAAAACTCTGATAATGAAATTTTATCTGGTTAAGTATGTGCCTATGATACTGGACCCAGCTCTCTTATGGAAAGGACAGCTAAAAGGAGTCATGGGGAAGGACAGATCTGCGAGTTTCTTAGAGAAGAGGTTTGTCCCCAGTTCTGCCACTGCATGAACCTGGCACCCCCCATGTCCCATGCTGGAAGCAGCAGGACAGCTGTGGCAGGAGAATGAAAGGAAGGTGTCACTTCCTCAGGGATTCCAGATATGAAAGCATTTACCCACATATTCTTCCTCATTCAATGGCTTGCATCCAGCATGAACTGCAGATACATTAATTCAATGATATCTGTGTTAAGTGACCCTGGTAGCAGTTTCTAGGGTCACTTTTAAGACATTATCTCCACAGTAGGAACTAATATGGCCAAGTGCTGTGTGGCAAAAGAGAACAATGCAGGTATCTCTCTCTCTCTTTTTTTTTTTTTTGCTATCTACACCGTGTGTTTTGTTCTTTTATTGCCCTCCTACTTGTGCATATTTCTTAGCCAAAAGCAGGGAAGCTTCTTCAGAAAGCAGAAGAAATTGAAGTGGCTATGAAGCCATATGTTCACTCTTTTAAAACATAACAGTGAAAGCCACCTATATATTTCACTGAGCTTACTAATGGTTTATGCTCAAATACTTATTTAGAGAAAGCTCGCCAACAATAAACCAGTTAGTGATTTAAAATTTTAACTATGGTAGATCTTTTACCTCACATGAAATTGCCTTCCAAGCCACATAACAAACCTTTGCTACACATGAAGGACAAAGCGCATAAGCACACTAGATGCCAGGCTAGGTCATGAAATCGTCATAACTGCCTAGCAGATCTGACCACCCAGAAGTCTTTAGATATGCCTCCTGCATTTGAAATTTAAACTAATCACTCTTAAACAAATTTGCTTTTATCACTTCAGCAATTCTTTCCCTTATTTTGTGTAAAAAAAAAAGACCCTAAAAAAACTCCACACACAAACAAAAACCACAAGCCACTCTACAATTTACAGACAGCTGTTTCCATAAGTTCTGTTAACTTGCAAACAAAAATTTCACCTCATTCTACTTCTTACTGACCTCATTTTTTTTCTATCAGTGGGTATTCAGCTAGACTGACAAGAAGGCGGCAACAAGCAACAGAACTCATCCAGATGGCCTCTAGGAAAGCAGCTGGGCTAAACTTCAGGATACTTTAAAAAATATATAGTGAAAAAGATAGAATATGTGATATTAAGGCAAAATTGGGCCCTGTTATAAGCCGTATTATGCAAAAGCTAGAGAAATCAGCCTGCAGTAGCAAATCAGATGATGAGAAGGCTGTCAGATCTCAAGGCAGAGTTGATGTACTTCTTAACTTGCAGATTATTTTTGATAGACTTTAAGGAAAAGCAGTTTAAAGGAAGAATGTTAACATGGAGTGGGTGGATATTTGGCATGGAGAATAAGGATTTCTAACCATAAGGAACAGCATACAAGAAAGCGTGAAAAAAAGAGTGGGAGAACAGTACATTAAGTGTCATTCAGGATGGTAGTTCAAAAGGAATCTAAAGCTAGGAAGTATCTGGATAAAAACCTATTGTATTACAACATAAAGGCAGTGGCCTTAAAAGAGGAGAAAATCCAAAAATTTGAAAATTATATGTGATTAAAAAATGTTGCTCTTTTCCTTCTCCTAAAGAACTTGCTGCTTGAAAGAAGCATGCATTGTTTAGGAGGCAGCATCAATCTTTGTTCTGTGGTCCTGAAAGACTCCTATGATGCAGGTCTTGTGCATTGATAAATTGCCCAACAGAAATTGCTAATGACAGTAGTGTTAAGAATACCAGGAGATGATATTACTACCAAGCATGCTTTTGCCTAAATGAGCATCATGTACTTAGTAACACAATCATTTAGGTTTCTTTTTCTTCTACTCCTTCTCATAGATTTGAAGAAACCTAGATATGTTTCTACTGTCTGGACTGCATGTATTATACACCACATTCTAGTTACACATTTATTTTTGTCTATGATGTAGGCAGAGTTGGAACTTGAGACAGTATTTTCTCAAACTGTCACTTGACTATATCCTTAGTTAACGTAAAAAGAGAATTTGCTTATCGGAAGGGCAGACAGATAAAATAGGGGGAAAAAAAATCATGTCCTTTGGTGCCGATGCATTCTTGTTTAAGAAAGACCTTAAAGTTGTTACATGAAGTAATACTTTCAAATGCAATTTTTACATATAACTGTTCTATAAACGATTGTGTTTTTCAGGATATCTGGATATCAACTTTATATAATTTGGAAAAAACAACTACCAAAAGCCTAACTTAGAAACATAAATAAGTTGAAGGCAATTAGGGCAGAACATTATTGCTTAGTGACCCAGGAGTCTTGTTGCTAGTCAAGCAAAAAATTTTCCAAATGAAGATATTAAACAAAATTCTTTCTTTCCCAATTACAAAGCGTAATCCCAGGGGGCACACTTTGTTGGGCAAACCAACAACAAACAGCATGCTTTGGGATCCTAAAATTTAATTGCAGTCTTTAAGCAGGGACATTTTTCTGTGAAGATGGAGGGCTGAGTATAATGGAAAAGCAGCAAAATAAGTATTTTATTCTTGTTTTATGCTTCCTGGACAAAATAAGATTCACAGTTGCTTACTTTAGTGACACATGTACACATTTTTGTTTGCATTGGAAAAATCATAACACCCAGAAGAGCATGAATGTGTCCCACTTCCTTGTTTATGAGAAAAAACCTCTGAATCAGATTCCAATGAGTTTTTAAAAGACGTTGTACACCAGAAAGGGAATAATTACAGTACCAACTTATTCAAATAATCAGCCATTGTGCGAAATTCTAGAGCTGACTGCTAATTTGACTATACTTATATTACTGTATGATGGCCAGACTGGAGGATCAATTCCCAGAATCAAGGAATTCTTCAGGTTGGAAGGTCATTTGGACCAATCTTCTCCTTGAAGCAGGGTCAGCACAGAAGCAACTAGATTAATTTGGTTTGCACTTTGTGCAGTTGAAACTTGAAAAAATTCCAAGGAAATTATGGAATTCCTGGTAGATATAGTTCAATGTTTAATTACCCCTACAGTAATTCCCTCCCATCATCACTCCACCAATACATCTGGTCAGAATGTCTCTTGTACTTCATGATCATTGTCTCTCATTCTCCTGCCATGCACCTCTGTAAACTTTTAGTAATATCTTCCTAAGTGTTGCAAGACTGCGACTAGGTTCTTCTCCAGGCTAAGCAATACCAGACTGTTCCCTCAGCTTCCACTCACAGGATGTTGCCTCCTGACTGTTGTAGTGGCTCTCCCTTAATTTGATCAAGTTTTTCAACATCCTGGGTGCCCAAACCCCTGGGTAGATGTCGCAAATCACATTTGATGATAAAGTATTCCTACTCAACCTCCACATCAAATAAATGGATAGATAGAATTATAAAACGGTTAGAGTTGGAAGGGACCTTAAAGATCATTGAGTTCCAACCCCCCTGCCATGGACAGGGACACCTCCCACTAGACCAGGTTATTCAAAGCCCCATCCAGCCTGGCCTTAAACACCTCCAGGGATGGGGAAGCCACAGCTTCTCTGGGCAACCTCTTCCAGTGCCTCACTCCCCTCACAGTAAAGAATTTTTTCCGAATATTCAATCTAAATCTCCCTTCTTCTAGTTTAAAACTGTTACCCCTTGTCCTATCACTACACTTCCTGACAAAGAGTCCCTCTCCTGCTCTCCTGTAGGCTCCCTTCAGATACTGGAAGGTTGCTCTAAGGTCTCCCTGGAGCCTTCTCTTCAAGCTGAACAGCCTAAGATCTCTCAGCCTGTCCTCATAGGAGAGGTNACCTCTCAAGCCTGTCCAGGTCCCTCTGGTTGGCATCCCTTCCCTCCAGCGTGTCAACCACACCACCAAGCTTGGTGTCATTGGCAAACTTGTGAGGGTGCATTCTATCCCACTGTCCATGTCTCCAACAAAGATGTTAAAGAGTATTGGTCCCAGTAGAGACCCTTGTGGGACACCACCCGTCACCAGCTGCCACTTGGACATTGGGCCATTGACCACAACACTTTGAGTGCGGTCATCCAGCCAGTTCCTTATCCACCGAGTGGTTCCATTCATTGAACCCTTGACTTTCTGATTTGAAGACTAGGATGTCATGTGGGACAGTGTCAAATGTTTTGCAGTGTCAAATGTCAAATGCAGATCCTCAAGGATGCCAGGTAGCATGTAATGCCAGCAGAATGAACTAACTATATTATTTGATTCTGATTATTCTGCTGCTCTTTCCACTGACCAGGTAGTTCACTCATCTAGAATGTAATGTCCCAACTTGGATACAGGGATGCTCTATATTAGATCACAAGAATTGTTGCTTTTGCTAGAAACAGTCTGAGTTTATCCCTAGATTACATATTGATTATGCAGGCTTAGCTATCTGTGAAGAAGAAAAACCCAACATGTATACCCTTTCCCTTCTGCTAATATATGATACAGAACAGTGAATAAGCAATAACATTTAGTAATGCCATTTTTTAGATTATTTTGCTGGAAATAGAAATAACTTGAAAGCCAGCAGCTATACTAAATTCTCTTATCAATATGTAGCTTCAGAAACAGGTCTTAATAATAATAATTTTTAAAAACCCACGTTAATAATAGAAAGGATGATCACCCATTTCAGTATTATATAAAGCAGGGCATGCAGGGGAACAGTTCTCAATGTCTCATTCAGCTGTGATGTCAATGCAGAATCAGGGCAAAAAGCCCTACTCTCTCTCAAAAGTTCTATTAAAGTAATTCTGTAAATACATTTTGCAGGTCTTTTGCTTTTATTGCTGAATCATCTGCTATTTTCTGTGGGCTGTTTTATTCCTTGCTACTGAAAGTATGCTTCTCAAACCATATCAAAAATATGCTGTGTACCTTTCAGATGCAGTGACTCAGTATTCTTTTCACACTATGATATTCTTACAGTAAGTATTCCCTGTTTTGTTTTTAATTTATATTTAAAAGATGTGATGGGAAGAGGCAGCCTATTTACTAGACAGTTCCACTTACATATTATGTAAAGTCAGACTTACAGTAGTTCTGAGGAAGCGCTTTTTTCTGCGCATGTGTGCGTGTGTTAGCACAGGAACTGTTATATCAGGAATACTCATGCCATGACTGTTCTTATTTCTTACACAATAAACCATTCATTTGCATTCTTTGGAAGGGTATTTTATAAATGCATCCACAGTGCTGATTTAAACCTCAGTCAAAAATAACATTTGGTGAGCTTTGTGAGATGAACCCTTCTGCAAGCAGCCCACATTATAGTGTTCCATCCTTTGTTCAGATTTCTGATCCAAATCAGTGCATGTTCCATACTCCCAGTGCAAACAAGTCCTTGAAATAAAAAGTTTGAGGGAAGCTGAAACTTTTAATGGAGCAGTGCATCATAAAAGCATTACAACTACCTACACAGGTACTTCAACTGATTACTTAAAAGTAACCTTCTGCCTACTGTCCCTAGTTGAAAAAAATCAGTATCCCAGGAGAAACTTAATCCTAGATAGGACCTGCAAGACACTCTCAGGTAATCTCTGACTACCTCTCTGACTTGAGGAGTTTAGTGTCATGATTCTCTCCTACTTTTAGATGACAAAGTCAGTTACTTGGCCTGAATTATATGTGGTCTGATCAAGGAACGGAAAGCATACCACAAGGTGAATTGCCAGTGGCTGCAGTCTAGTACCCACAGCCAAAATTACCAAAATTACCAAAATAATTTGCTGTTGTTTTATCTTTATTTGATATGCAGATAAGGTAGCTTCAGGAAAATTGAACTTGAGATCTTAATTTTAATGTGGGGAAAAGGGAGATAGAATACCGCTTATCACTTCAGAAAGAAGACATCTGCTGACTTGCACAAACGATGGTGAGAAAATGAAAGCAAATGGTTGTTTGTGAGAAAAGAAAAGCAAATTCCCACTTCCTGTGTTCTGAAGTTCTGCCCTTAGGCTTCATCAGAATCCAAAATGAGGGATGAGAGATTATTGCTAGTACAAAAAAAAAAAAAAAGTTAAAAGATTAATTGAAGAGCTGTATTTCCACTACAACTGTCACAAAAAGTCTTTACCTACAAAAAAACAGAATTGGGAAAACATGGTAATGCAAAAAAAGTGACATTTTATTTTGCAGGTGTCCTTAAAAATTCTTAAAAGTAAAGAGCTCTCTTATACTTCAATAACTGTTCATTCTATACTGTTTGACCTTCACTAAGGACTCAATAATATAACCATTTACTGCTGCTTTCCTCATTTGAGGATGTATACTGAACAGGGACTACAACGAAGTCAGCATTTTTAAATGTGCAACATCAAAGCTAACCTCCTAAAACCTGATTTAAGTGAATGATGTATATAATTAACCTTACTTTTATATCCTTCTCAGCAGGAATTATGGATATTCATATGAAAGAAAATTAGGTCCATTTTTGTTACTGGCTGAAGCTCTAGATTCAGGAGCTTTACAATTTACACTCTAATTTGGAAACTGTCCTCATTGGCTAGAAAGCACAATAAGTCTGATAGGAAGCGTGGTAAGAAAATCAACAACTTTTCATTTTCTTTAGGAAGCTACCAAATACAAAACTCTAAGTCTTTAAGAACACGTGGTTTTCTAAACTTACTTTTGCGATTTTCAACAATTGTTCTCCAAAACCCAGAACTAGGAAAGTTAATAATAAAGATCAGAGGTATCAGAACAAGAAAGGAATTTTTACGGATTGACTGGCATGCATTGGACCAAAAAGCCATATTTTATGGGTAATTAGATAGCTCAGAACAAAGTTTTGAGGCAAACAACAGCTCTCCTCTTCTGGAATAGAACAAGCCAAATGTAGCAAAATGTTCCTCATGTCCAATTTGTCAACATCTTTCCCACATGAAATTATTTAGCCAACACCATTCCATTACTGATTATATCCAGGAGTGGATCCAAAAACAATGTACCAGCTTCATGCACTATCTCATCTTAACATCTGAAAAAAACCCACACTAATTTATTATGGTTTTATCAGTGTTACATACATGGAGCTCCTAGCAAAGATGAGAGCTTAAAGTAGAGAATGACTTCTGCAGGGAAAGAGACTTGCAGACTTTGGAGTTTACATTTTATATACTAGGTTTTAACATTTCGATCTCAAAACATAAAATGAAAATGAGGGTGGTGAGGAAGGGGTAAAAGAAGCAGAGTTACTCATGGAAGAATCTTTAAAAGAGAAAACAGGACATACCATGCATCAAGATTTGCAATAGAAATATAAGAACCCACTCCAGTTCTTGGTGTTTCTTTCAGAGTGCACAATTGCTGGAATAAGTGAATAATGCACGTTTGCCTTTCAGTCACATCAGTTTGCAACTAGCAGTTTAGCTCAAGCTGCTAATGACTGCGGTTTTAGACATGTCCTGTTCCATTGTAGCTGCTAAAAGTTTGAGAACTATTGGCAGAGCAGCAAGTTGTCACTGTACAGGAGAAGCACTATTCTCATCTTGATACTGAGCTAAATCTAGCAGAATTCATCTTTCTAAACTCTGTTTCATAGTGCTTTATAAGCTGTGCTAGAATTCAATATTGCTAGTGTTATCACTGTCTTACGAAATTGTAAGGTATATCTGTTTATGCTCCTTTTATAACTTTGTATATAAATCAGATCAAATGCTATTCTGTATTTGCCTCCTTATAAACAACTTGTATACAGTAAGTATATAGTCTGTGTAGATTGAGATGTCTTGTCTTACCATTTTTTATTCTTTCCTTATATTGAATAAACTAAACAAAGATATTAAAGTAACTGGATGTGGCTACTTTATTTTAAATTTAAAACAGTTATAGAAAGTTACAGAATTAAAAAATTCAAAGATTATAATGTATTATGAAATAAAAAATACAAAACAAGGTAAAATATGAAGGAAAATGTGTCTTAAAAGAAGTTATAGCGAGTCACTGTAATTTTAACAATACCATAGAACTACACAGGTAAGACTAATCTAAAATACAGTAAGTGCTAAAATGTCAATGCTTCAAAAGTTATATTATTAATCAAAGTTATAGGATTTTAGAATGCCTCTGAACAACACTCTGGCAAATGCAAAGACAAGAAGCTGCACATTAACTACCTGAGAGCAAATAAAAAAACTTAAAGATACTGAGATAAGGCAAACAGTATAAGCAATAAATGATGCTTTTCTTTCCAAACATCTCCATCAATATTTTGATGTTGACCTTGAAATGCTTTGCTATTCTGCCAAAACAAACCAAATCTTTTGTTTGGGTACTGATTGCTTTATAATTTTATTATCACTTGAGGCTTTCATCCTAGTTCCTAATTTTAAGATAATAACTGTCCCACACAAGAATTTAATGTAGCATTTTATTACTAAATAGATTCAGATATGAGAATGACAAATTAACAGAGGGCTGGTCAGCATTCCAAACTTTGCTATTTCACTGAATCTCCTTACAGAAGTCAGCAAGCATTTTAAAACAAGCAATTATTATTTTCAAAGAGAGCTTTTGACAAAGTTCTCTACCAAACATCTTAAGGAAACTCTGCCCTCACAGGACAAGAGAGAAAGACCTCTTGCAAAGAAAATGAAGGGTAGGATTTATAGGTCTGCCTTTCTGCTGCAGAGACTGCATTGCCACAGGGACTGTGTTGTTCACACATCACAGAATCTGGAAAAGAGGGTGTGTACAGTTGATTAAAGATGAGACAGGATAATCATATCTAAAGTCAGCCAAGGCAATTTATGGGATACTAAGCAACTGAATGATAAAATGGCAAGTGAAACACACTGCTGAAGAATGCAAATCAATGCACATGAGGGAAAAAAACTGTAAAATATACTTAGCTAAATCAGAGTCCATCATTATGTTTTATCAGTCAGAAAAAAAGATTTGAGTAATTTTGGATAATTCACTGAAAATATCATTCAGCAAAAGGGCAAAAATGTTAAGACTTAGTAGGAAAGAATTGAGAACGACATAGATTATGAGAATACTATGTCCAGATCTTCAAAACAGTTCTAGTTGCATCTTAGAAAAAAAACACCATAAGTACAAAAGGGTACATAAAACAAAGAATGCTCAGAAATTGCAAATTATTTCCAGACAAAAAAGTCTAGAGTGCTTCAACTTGAAAAAGGGACATTTCTGGATAGAAACAGGTTAGAAATTTTAAAAAATCATTAACAGACTGGAGAGGGTGGGCAATGAATTACTTGTTCCCACTTCCTCTAAGCACACAAGAATGAGGATGCCCAAAGCAGTTTTTAGGCAATAGTTTAAGTGCAAAAGATGCTTCTTCACACAGTATATGATTAGATAACTGAATTTGTTAACACAGGGATTTGTAAAAAAGAATTGGAGTCTCTAAGTGAGTTCAAAAAGGGATTAGGTGCATTCAAAGGAGAGATACAGTGCTGGCAATACAGCCTCTGGGTCTGGAAAGTCTTAACCTGGAGATGGTTGAAAACAGTGAAGTTTAAACAATGTTCCTGCTTTTGGCATAATGTAAACATGATCCTCGTGTGGGATTATGTGAATGGTTTGCATAATCTGGTAATGCAGTTCTAATATTCACTGGTAGAAGCGGGTTCCATTTCTGAAATAAATTGATTTAGAGAAAGGGAACAAAGGAAAATTACCTTGATACCTGTTACATGTAATTAGCAATGCTGAAGGAAGGGATGGATAGAATGACAGAAAGAAGAAAGCAACGGGATAAAAAGACTTTTTTTCCTATATTTTTCTAGTCAAACAAGGCGATACATGCTAAGACCACAGTCAGCACTAAGATCCTGCTGCCATAGGATGGTACTGTGCTGGATTCCTAAGTAGCATTCTTGAAGAAGTAAACAGATCTCAGTCTGAAGAATGTCTGGCATCTCCCTGCTTTGTCATGATTTAGATTCTTGCATATGAACAAACTTTGGATGTTTTTAAGAGGCCATTTGGGTGGCAGGACACTGCAAGTACTTTAGTTCTATTCATCATATGAGAAGTACTGGATTTCACAGGAGAAAAAATAAAAGATAGTGAGCCAGCACTTTTCAAACTTTTCAGTCTTATATATAAATACAAATATTTGTTCACACACACACTAGGTGACATTCCCAATTTTATATCTGTATGAAGAAAACTTCATTTGACTATTTATTAGAAGACACAGGTGAAAACCAGTATAGAACCTTCTTTTGTTCCTTCTTTCCCCAGAAGATCAAGAAACTGAGGCTGGCATGAAGATTGCCCTTGTCACAAAGGGTGACTGCCATTCTCTATCCTTTTTCCTTCTTATTATCCTAGCCAAGCAGTTTCTTCCTTTGCCATACCTTTAGCTACCACGTAGTCAGTTGCACTGCGCTGCCTATACTCCTGCTCTCAGCTCCTCACATGTGGTTGAGTCAGAAAAAAACATGAATATAATCTCTTCTCAAATCAGCAATAGAAATGGGGGGAATGTTTTAAGACGCTTTTGCAACTCCCACTGTTTTCCTCCCACAGAATCTGTACTGGTGGAGTGCAAAGGAATAAATCAAACTCTCTGAGAAAAAGGCTGGAAGAATTCTTCTCTTTTCCTAATTAATATTTCTTTCTACTTCAGCCAGTAAAAAACTCAGGTCTCAGTAGGCAAGGATGTGTGAAAAAAAAAAAAGATTGGTCTCATATCATGGATGCCCTTCCCTCTCGAGGTTTTGAAATTCTGAAAAAAATGTTAGAAATATTACAAGTCAGCCACATGATTTTTACTACTCTAAAAGTTATTTCACGCTATAAGTATTATTTCTCTTGTATACTTAGTAAGCTGAATCTATAAGAGAAATTCCACAAGGAGATTGCTTTAACAACAGAGAGATTATATATATAATAATATATATAATATATTATATATATCATTATAACTTTTCATGCGCTATTTTTAGATTCTATATCAAAGCAGAAAAATTATATTTAATTTTTGTCTACCAAACTTTGTAAGCAACCTACTTTCTTTTCCAGTAATGTAAGGCACAATCAAATCTTCCACTCACTACAGTGAAGAGAGACTGTACATTTTATTTCCAAGGTTTCTCTGTCGCTGCAACAGTAACTGAAATATCATGCCTTTAACCTCAGGGAGCCAGATCTTGTCCTCCTGTTGTAAGGCCTACAGGAAGGCTTGAGCAAAGTCCTTGCTAAGTCCTTGTAAGGATGGAGCAAGGAAAGCTTACTAGCATAAAAATTTGGTAGTACAGGCATGCAAAGGAACAAGATACCAAGCAGGGAATGACTCTCCCTGTTAAAGAGGTATTATGCTTCATGCACTGTCTCTGAATACCTGTTCCATGATTATCTTCAGCAAGCATCTGTCTTTTGGGGTGAGGGAAGGGGAGCACCTTTTAATATCAGTACAATAATTGTCCATTAAGGAACTTGAAGTAATTAATAATTTCTAAAGTAAGCCAAAATTATTACTACTGACATCACAATAGCTTTCCTTGACTACTCAGGATATGAAAATTTTGGAGAAAATAAAATGTCATCTCTTGATAACAGACTAATAAGGAGCTGCAATACTGCCTCATTTTCAGCCCAACAATCTTAAATGAAACACCATGCTTTTTAGAAAATTATATAATTTTCCATGCTTTTACTATATACTTGAGTTCTGTTGTTGAGTATGGAGTCATCAGCACAGGAAGGATATGGACTTGTTGGAGGGAGTCCAGAGGAGGGCCATGAAGATGATCAGAGGGATGAAGCAATTCTCCTATGAAGACAGGCTGAGAGAGCTGGGGTTGTACAGCCTGGAGAAGAGAAGGCTCTGGGGAGACCTTATAGTAGGGACCTTCCAGTCCCTAAAGAGGCACCTACAGGAGAGATGGGGAGGAACTCTATGAGGGAGTGTAGTGATAGGACAAGGGGGAACAGTTTTAAATTGAAAGAGGAGAGAATTGGATTAGATGCTAGAAAGAAATTCTTTAGTGTGAGGGTCGCAAGGTACTGAAACAGGTTGCCTAGAGAAGTCGTGGATGCCCCATCACTGGAAGTGTTCAAGGCCAGGCTGGATGGGACTTTGAGCAACCTGGTCTAGTGGGGAGTGTCCCCGGGGGTTGGATTGATCTTTAAGATGCCTTCCAACCTGAAGCATTCTATGATTGTTATCTTACAGAACATCTTCTCCAGCTAGTTATCAAATTGTATACTGGTAGCTACACCTGAAACAGCTAAGTAATGAGAATAAGTAAAGCTTTATTTTGAGAAAGAAACCAAATGAATTTTCTCAATCTTGATGACAAAGAATTTAAAATTTATCATGGAAGAGAAGAGGAAAAGTGGAATAACAGGAATACAGTCTTTCAGCTTACTGCCACTTCAACTGAGGTGGGTCAAACACAAATTGAATTATATCTTCATGGCACAAAGTATAAATTTCTAGTAGTGAGAATCTGTCTCACAAAACTTTAGCACTCCTAACAAAATACTGATAAATAAAAAGGTCAACAGGGCTTGTTAACCTTTTCGCATATGCATTCTCAAAATAGAAATTGAGGACAGAAAATAGCCTCATGTCACTAATTTACCCAAAATTATTTGCTTCTATTAGAGTTTTGCCATATTTCCTCTGTTTGGCTTTAATGGGAAAATGTCTTAAAATTTATTCTTCCTTTTATTTGAACTACTAAACAAATTTTATACATAATTATAACAACAGATTAATTATAAGGGAAATATATATGCAATTTTAAACTACCCTTTGTAATTGCTTCTATAATCAGTTTTACAGGTATGCATTTTCTTACTTAAAAGATTTTATTCCAGTTCTTGTCTTTGGCCCAGGGAGGAATTTTTATGAAATGTTACTCATCATCTTTATCACAGATACATTATAAGTTCAAAGCTTCTGTGACACAAACACAATGCTTTAGTAGCAAACATTTTAAATGGTATATTTTCTTCCAATTAAAAATCATTAGGATGAGAACTTTATCTAAAAAAAATACGTCCACACACAATTGCTACAAAGTAGGAGCAAAATATAATTTGTTCATTCCACTGCAAAGATGACAATTAATTACAGGAAAAAGAAGAGGGGTTTGCAACTTTTTTTTTGTTGTTTTGGCACATTAAAAAAAAAGCATTTGCTTTGAACTTTTCAAAAGACAAACAATTTTTCCAACATCCAAAAGTTAAATTATCATCTCAGTATCCCTCTTCCCAATGAAGCTCTCATGTTTGCAGTTTTATGTCAGAAATCGTATTTTAGTACCTAATATGAAACTTTCTCCAGTTTACTTATATCACTTTATCAATTCAATTAAACTGAAGTGAACGCTAGCTTTACATTAGCCCCATTTTAATTATTAAAGTTGATATAAAGAAAGCAATATTTAATAAGCCGGGGAAGTGATTTTATTTTTTTTTTTCCTTACAGACAATCCAAATTTGCTTTTCCTTGTCAACTGACAATGTGTTTTCATTCAAAGATTTGTTAATTGGGATATAGCTGGATAGAGTTGCTAAATAACTATTATCTAAGGTCTCTTTTAAAGGTTTCTGACAAAACCAGTAACATCAAATCTGATGTTCTTGGCAGTGTAAGGAGCAAGAGATGCAAGAGTCTAGACCCATTCTAATCCATACATCACCTTCAATAAAAGAATTATTATAATAACATGTGCCTTCAACAGATAGAGGGGCATGAGAATATCTATAAAGGGCACCCTCCATGGACATTCACTATCCTCATTTCATTTATCTCCCTATGTTTTCTGGTTGGTTGGTTTTTTTGTTCTAAGTCAACTTAAGTTCCCCACTCTAACATCTGGAACTCAGCTTTCGCCATCCAAATTGCATTCTGGAGGAACATCTCTCTTCTCAGCTGACCTCAGGGGAAGCCTGGGGAGACAAACTCCATTAGGCTAAAATTAACCTTCTTTTATATAACCCCCTTTACTAAGGTGACTTGCTTCAGATCACCTTCCAAACAAGTTGATAATATTTTTCATATCCTTCCTTTATTTCTTCTCTATAATATGTAACAACTGACTACAAATAAGTAATACTTGCCAAACTAGGTATACAAACAAGGTATACAATGCCTATATATATGAAAAAAAAATTATGACACTGTCTGATCTGTATATGTAAGATGATGTTAAATTGTGTTAAACATGTTTCTAAGGCATCTAATAATCTAAAGATTTTTTCCAACACAAACTTTTTTGTTGTTGTTAATGTTTCTTAGTTAGAACAATGTTTATTTTAATTTCCATGGTGCTTAATGGCAACCCACAAATTCATTTTCTAAGTGTTCCCTCCAAGTGTTTTGTTTTTAACCCCTTTGGAGAAAAAGAAAGTATATTTTCAAAGAACAAAGAGGATAAAGTTACTAACTGATCATGCCATTTCTGTGTTTTTGTTAAAGGAAATATTTAAATATAAAGTCAGAGACAGCTATGATTTTTTTCCAAAATTCTCATTATCCAGATAACTCAGAAATTATTTTCTGAAGAAACAACAGAATCTAGAAGATAAACAAACAGGGCAAATACAATACTTTCCGTAACAGTTCATTTGCCAACCTGAGCAAACGGTACCACACTTTTCTATCGTCCTCCACAGGAAAGAAAAAACACTTTTGAAGTGTTAAGCATGCATTTGAACTAAGTTGAAGCAAAAAGCAAATTTAAATCACATAGCTTGTTTTAGTTACAACCAAGATCCTAACTGAACATTGTACTGCAGAGCTTCATGAATATTTAATAACAGAGTAACAAATTACACAATATTAGTGCTTTTGTTATTAAATATTACATTTTCTTCTTAAATTTTTGTGGTGAAGTAATGGAATTTTATTTATTTTCATGTTCATATTCTATCTTCATTTGTATTTCTGCAACTATACCAAGCCAAAAATAAGGCAATATTAAGTCACATAACTTTTCAGGTCAATTTGCTCTGCAAAGGCATGCAAAAACTACTTGCCCAATTGATTTGCACAAAACTACACAGTTGTAACCCTTACTACAATGGGTTAATATTCCATAAGAAGTTCTATGTATTGAAAACATGCTGAATATGCTTTACATTGGTAAACCAATCGATCTTCATTTCACAAATTTAAATCATTATTTAATAGTGCAAATGAGCACAAAATGCTAGAACCATGTGTTCAAGAAAGTGGGGGATGGAACATCTCAGCTTTGAAATATTCAAGAGATCTGGTTCTTAACTGTATTTTCATGTATTTACTTTCATTATATCCTGCAAATATTTGGGAAAGCTGAGTTGGGGTGTGTTGCTTGTTTGCTTGTTTTTCGAAAGACCTTACTTAAGAACCTCAGAACATTCAAAATACTAGCAGCAAAATTTTCAGGTTTTTCAAATAAACACTTGTTAATATAGCAAAGATTTACCACTGTGAAGAAATTATCATTCCAAATTTCTTCAGTGGAACCAGCCACTGTATCTTGTATCAAGTCTTCACCTGAACTGTTTATTGTGTGTTGGTGTTGTGTAATTCCACTTCAGGATAGGTTCTAATTATTAAGTTCACTACAGTAAAAGTTGTCATGTTATCTAACAGTAGCCGTCTCTTCTGCACTTTTAAAATAAGGCTCACTTTTGTCACATACCCAAACCATATTGCACTTTCATTTAGCAGGAATGCACAGTTACATACTGAATTTTATGATGTAACTTCCACTCCCGAACACCCATCTAGGTAGAGTGGGAATCATGTTTGATAGTTATGGACAAAAATACAGCTTTTGAATATTAGTCAGGCAATTCATCAATATTTTTTATCTTCTAGTTCCTTAACTTCAGGATTAACAAGGATTAACATTTTGTCAAGCAAGCTATCACCATTGGCCTCTATAGAAGAGTTAAAAACACAGAAATCGGTGTTATATAAATGTTTTCTTAGCATTCTCATCTATAACTTTTATGTGATTTTTAATAGCCAATTTAATTAAAATTGGTTTATAAAGCAGCACTTTAAAAACTAGCAAATGGTCAACCTACACTTTAATCAACAAAAAAAAAAAGTCAGGATAACAAGTAGCTGACCTATGTAACTCTTATATGCACAAGACACCTATTAAATTCACTGGATGAGATCTGCAAATGAGAAATTAGGCCAACTGTTTCAAGTAACTGGTGGAAAATTAAAAATGCAACCAGAAAGCTAGGTATTACCTATCAGAGGAATTTAAGGTCTGGAACTGTCATGGTCAGCATAGTGCCCTGTGAGGAAAGGGCAGTGAAACTTCAGTAGGCTGATGGCTGGAACGCTGCAGTCAGGAGATTCCTGTTTTAAACATAAAAAGAAACAATTTTAATGTTATCTAGATAGAAAAAGTTTTGTTTTGTTTTGGTTTGGTTTGGTTTTTTTTTATTCAAGCAAATCAAACAACTCCTCCCAAACAAATGATCAAGCAGTGAAAGAAAACAGGATGTTACCATAAGTTAACTTCTTTCAAATAATCACAGAATAATTAATTAGTGACTAACAGAAATAAAGCACGTAGTCAGTTTGCCTGATAACAAATAAGATCTTATTCTGACACTTGTTGTTGAAGTTAACTTAAAGAAAAGGGGCCTCTAAAAATTTCTAAAGTGATCTGAAGAAAGCCAGAGCAGTTCCTTAACAAGATTACCATCTTTTTTTTTGGTTTTGTGAGCATCTGTTTAGTGTTGCTGGTTTTCCCAGTGTTATTTAAAATGCATGAAATCAAGGGGGGGGGGAAGTGAAGCACACATGATCTGACCTATAAAACAAATATTTGCATATTCTGAGTATTCTTCAGAGAAAGAGACCAGTATTTTGCTGTATGTTTTCAAGAAAAAAACCTTTACCTATGACAGGTAATTAAAAGAGTACCTAAAGGAGAAAGGTGCAAGTGAGCAATGTCCATGACATGGAACTCCTGGAGTCTCATCAAACCTTAGAGCTTGCATACTGACCTCATATATGCACAAACGGACATCTTAGTGGAGAAACCACTTCAGATGCAAGGAAATTTTCAGAGAACAGATTCTTGATCCTCATCTACCTTCTTCAAACGACCAGAAAGCAGACATGGGCTACTGTCTCTGGATATTACTTTATTCTCCCTGGCTGAGCTTCATAACATCTGTTATATAAGGAAAGTCTAATTAGAATGGCTGCCTCTACACAGTTGGTTGACATTTACTCTCCATGGGAAGAACCTGTCCTCTAACAACATTCCCATGGGCCTGATTGACATGCCTGAAGAGCAGACTAAGGAGAGTCTATACCCTGTTCCAAATGACTTTGGAAACTTCAGGTCTTTTCCCTTTAGGCATTGCAGCCTTGATGGAAAAATCTGCAAAAGAGATGAGGGTCTATTTTACAATCTAACAGTGCTCTGCACTGCTTTGGAAAGATGACAAACATATGGACTGCTACCAATTATTAGAACTTGGTGTGAAATCACAGGAGAATTATCAGCATGTAGATTTCATGATCTGCTTCACACATATTTGCAAAAGCTTTCCAAAATAAAGTTAAGACACGAGTGCAAAAAAAGACAGTTTTTTAACCTATGTCTCTCTACATTTTGAAACAAGTTGTTTCTGAGTACCTGAGCTAAGAAAACCACCTCTTCAGGTATTTTGTTTTAATGATTTTGCACCTTATCTCCTTCATCATAATAGCTCACTTGTCTCCTAGTCTTCTGCCAGTATGGAGAGACAAGAGACAGCATTTGCTGTGCCTGGTTTTGAGCTTCACACACGCCAGGTTGCCAGCTGGCAGATCAAACAGAATCAATTATGATTTCAGCTCACAGTGGTGCCTCTCCCCTTTAGCAGCACCAAACTGAGTCTCTCCTCTCAGCACACCACTGATCTTCGCTTGTAGGAACGTAATACTTTTGTGACCCTCTCTTGACAAATTCAGCAAGTTGGACAAGTTCAAAGGCTACTGGGAGGGAATGAAGGGAGAAGGATGGTTGGCTGACACCCAGAATAACAGCATAATCTTTGTTCCAAGGAAAACAAGTCCAAAAATAGACACTGGAAAAAATAAATGCACAGCTAACGCTTAAACAAGGCTAGTGGACAATATATAAAGAAAAATGTCTCTAACCAATAACCATGAAATTAGTTTTGCTTATATAGCAAACTTATATAGCCATGTTGTCTATTCAACTCTCCCCTCTTTTCTCCTGCTCTACAATAACTTTTGAAGGCAGTAATCACTTTCAAACAAAGCTGACCCATGGAATGGCATGTAATAAGCAGTTTGCATATCCATGGCAGATCCAGCATCTGAAACAGAGACTATACACAATAGCTTTGAAAAACAGAATAAACGGATGTAGTAAAAATCGTGATGACGGTGCCATATGTATGGGAGACAGTTCTAAGGAAAACCAGGTTTCTGTATTTCAAGTATTTGACAGTTTTATGAAACAAAAAAGCTGGAGTTTATAACTTTCACACATCTACACCCATTGTCTTCTCCTCCTCCCCAATCAGATTATTCATATAACCACATTATCAACTGCAAAAGTTACATTATTGTAACTGAAGAATAGATGTCCTAATTTTACAGGTTCACTGTGTGCAACCACAGAAGCATCTCCCAAGCTTGACACAAAAGATAATCACTGGAATTCTAAGAAAAATGTAATAAACAAGTATCAATAAATATTTACGGACCTAATATTTGGACTCCTCTATGAGATCTGTGAAAAAAACAAACAAACAAACCAAAACTGCAACCGGTTCTGTTGATATTTCTGTTTAAGAATAAAGTCATTTAGAAGGTGACTGTCCTGCACCGCATGCAGAACAGTTGAGAAGGAAAGTAAACCAAGAATCCATACAGAGGTTTAAAAAGGTGCATGCTTCCATGTGCACAGATGTTTGTGCAGCTACAAGTTACAAAATGCAAAATTTCTCAACAGTTAAAAACAAAATTGAAGCAATAAAATTAAACCACAAAGATGCTCAAAATTTCTTACAGAAGAATATTGTAATGAGGTTGCAAATAACAGGCTATCCTGTAGTAGAATTGAGAGGGGTGATACTATCGATATAACACTGCAGGTTTTATTTTGAGAAAAATTATCAGCCATGTATATGGTAGTGGTTTATTCAGACTTCTTACTAAAATAATGTAGCCCAAATATACTTAAAAGTATTGCAGGATTTAGGTGTGCCCTCAAACTTCAGGGTACCATAGTGCTTCTGACAATCACTTCAGCTATAAGTTTACCAGCCAAGTGGCCCTTGAAAAAGAACATTAATCACTATATAACAATTGAAAGAAAAATTAAAAACAGGTATTTCTACCACTGACACATTCTTGATTTCAGAACTCTTAACCAAATTGGACTTCAGAGCATATGTTAAGGAGAATACTTGAAATAATTATGTGACTGTTGTGGATTACCATATTCAAACCATACAGCACACTGATATACAGTTTGAACCAATCCCATCTGAACCCTGTGGACTTTTCAATCAATTAGGAATAAAGAGAACAGAACAGTTATAATACTTTCAAACAAGGTTCCACTTTTTCCAAGTCTTTCTTTGCCTAACTTGTTCCTCAGTAGAAGAGAGAACAAGGCATAGAAATGGTTGAAGTGACAATTCAGTTCCATAACTGAACTTATAGTTGCCAAAATAACATGCCTTCCTTTACTTGCTATGTTTTATGAAGGAAGTTGAATTTCCTGCTCTCTTCAAGAAGCAACTGAATGTTTTCAAGGCTTAGAGCCCCAGAGAGATGCTAAGGATTCCATTAGCTATTATTTAATTTATTTTCTTTTTGATAGCAGGGTTCCCATAGCTGCTTCGGGAGCAAGGGCATTTCAGACTGACTAGAGTAACGTTACAGAGAGGAAAACTACACAGTCCAATGCACTCTATATGTGGATTTTCACACTTGAAATCATGGGACTGGAGGAATTTAGAAAAAGGTCAACATTTTCCACAACTTCTATTGCAAAGAAGTGGGAAGTTGCTCCAACTATTGAACTCTGTCACAGAAGTCATGAAGAAGCAACTGAACTAAACAGGGTTCCAACTTTGACACTGCCACATCGGGATTTATAATGTCAGTCCACATTTTGCTCACAGGTAACAACACAGGGCACCTGGAATTATGTGGCAACTCTGCCCTCTAATATACTGAGCATCTTCATCATAATCTTAGCCCCACAGTCCCAGAAAGGGCTGGTAATGTACTACAGCAATTTGTACATGATTTTTGAGATTTTTATTGCTATAGCAACTGAGTGTAGGCATTAAACATAGCAACAGACTATTTATAGCACTTTCTTGGATGTCAGAATGGCATGTTGTTTTATTTTCTAAGCAGATGCTCAGAAGATAAGTACACAGGATGACTGTACAGTACCCACCTTCAAAAGGATGAAAAAACCTTCCAGCTTCACAAACTCTGAATCATATAAGCAGGCAGATAAGTGTAAGGCATATTGTAATTTTAAAGGACTTTATTCTGAGAAAGCATTACCACTAACTACTACCTGAGAACAAGATTAGGCAAAAAACTTTGTCAATTTGTGGCTATTTTGTAAAAAAATTTGCAAGAAATTTATAAGGTCCTGCTCTGATGAACTCTGATCTTTACCTGTCAAGCAACAGAAAAAGGGAAATCGTATTGAGTGGAGTCAGATTCTCAGGAGGGATCAAAATCCACTGAAGACAGACAGTAAACGCACACAGGCAAAGCTCTGTTCATTCCAAACACAGCAACAGTGATTTACAAGAAGTGAGAGTTTGACCTGCTACGTGCTTTAAGGAAAGACAATTCACTATTTTTATAATAAGAAAGGCTAATTTTCACTGGTATAGTTTTTTTCTCTGAGTCCTTTAAGTCCTGTATCATTTCTACAAGTGATCAGTGAAAAACACTACTTGGTGTTTAATGTAATTTCTAAACACAGTCCTAGACACGGAAATACCAAGCAGCAACAGGACAAATTTCTAGGGGTTCTTTAGGTATTATTCACCTTTCTGTTATGGTTATATGTCAGCTTTGTATAGAGTGGGATGGTTGATGTTTGCCATTTTGCCAACAAAAAACATTTAAAATCCATTAAACAGGAAACGCGAAAGACTTAAAAAAATTAATCCAACAGGAAGTGTCAAGAGATTCTTATAAGACTACAAGGTTGTTAATATTCCAGTGACTCTTCTGTTAGCACACAGTATATGAGTTTTGGAAGGCACAATTTAATGCTATGTTTTATGCAGGAGAGATGTCAAACAGGTCCCAAAAGTTCAGCGCACACATAAAAATTGAGTTTTACATGTTGAGGTTTTAGAATATATCCCACAAATTCTTTTTCCCTGTCCATCACAGATATTTTCACTTAATTCAGTGAACAAACACACAGCAATTTTCAAATCTCCTAATCTTTCTTTAAGTATCTAAGCTATTTGGGAATTCTGACTCATGTGATTGGTTTTCTACCGTCTGTTCCATGAACCACTGCACTTACTAAAATCAGCTTTTAGAGCAATGCTGATAATGATACCTATCAAAGAACAAGAGTGATACGTTTATTAACTGCAACAGCCCTCAGCAAAGTCAAGATAATAGGCACAACTATACTTGCATAGGGAGCTAAGAACTTTGCTTACAAAACTTTTCCAGTCTGAGATGTGCAGAACATCAACTTGACTTAGCACCTTCTCCTGGGGCAAACTCCACCCTCCACCGTCACTAGGCCCCTAGTGGTATCTTGCTATTCATGACCCCAGAGGTCAATCATGCCTGTTCACTATTTGAAAAGAAAAATATAGGAAATTCAGTTGCTGAAATTGTGAAGCATTTGTGCATTTTTATAGTTTATTACATTATTTCCCTTCCTCTCCACAAGCTCTTTTTCAACTTATGGTTAGAAATTTTATTTTTAATTTTTCTGCTGAGTAGTTAGAGCACAGTTCAGCACAAATTGAAAATTGTTAACAGGAAATGTTAACTGACATAGCATCCTTTATTATATTCTACTACCTGCAAACATATGCATCCTTCTAAAAAGGCCTTTTCAGGGACATTTCAGGGAAACTGGGAGAACATTTGCAAATGAAATAACAGATATATCTTTCCCAAAATTTCAGAAACAGATCTCATTCTATGGAGCCTAAGTCCAAAACAAGATGGGCAAAAAGGGATGCACTGCTCCTACTCATCTTCTCCTAGATTGCAGACTCTTTATTTCCAGCTATCTAACATAGCCTTTACCTTTGTGGTATTCACAAAGAGCCTGATCTGGCATCACTAAAGTGAATGGAAACTTTGCTGATGATTTCAAAAGCAAAGGCTCAGAGCCAAATTCCTCATGTATAAACTTCAGCATTACAAAACATTCTGCAGAATTATATAAACAGTAAGGCAAGCCCCTAGCCCAGAGCTGTTCTTGACTCCGCAGCACAGAATGTGTCTACCATGTGTCCATTTCCAGGGTGCAAAACCTTACAATTGGTAACAGTAAAAGTGTGCAACTCTTACATAGAATGCTTCTCTCCCATCTCGGCAACCCCTACCTTCCCAACCCCCATACCCACACCATTTGTTATATCAACTTTTCATACCCTTTGCTTTTTTGCAGAAATTGCAGGAACTAGCCCAGTAGATCCCATTTTATAGCCATTAGATAGTGACTCTGTAAGTGTATTTGCTCATAAATTAGGGGACAGCACAGTGATTCTAAAGTCTAACTTTGTATCACGACAAAACACAACAGAACATGCTTTAGCATTAGTTGGGGGAAGAAACTTTCAGGTTTACATACACATTTCACATACAGCAGTCCCTGCCAAGTCTTTGTATTTCCCTCCCTGCATCTCTCATCCTCCTCCCTCCAAGCAATCTGTGTTAGCATTAAAAAATATATATATATAAAAAACCCCTTATTCTAAAGGCCTTTGTTGTCCAAACCTACAGGTGATCATATTTTCATTACAGGTCCCTGATGACTTATGATACCTCATGACTTTGGGGTTTGTACATTTTAAGGGCAGGTAAAAGTTCTACCAGATGGTAAGGTATTCTTGATTTCAGCTATTAGTGGTGGGTGGTGTTGGTCATTGTTGTTGGTTTTGTTGTCTAAATCTTTCAGATACTTAATACATGTGGTATTTCCTATGTAAAACCAAATTTCTCCAACTGTTTTCCGGATTGTAAAATTATCGATACATACACAGAAATAAACAAAGTAAAGAGAAATAAAGAAAATGCCTATTATATCTATCTACTGAAGAGGATTAAATCCTGAGATGTTGTTAGAGCCCAAGCTCTCCAACAAAACCTGAAGCTACAAGTCTACTTGCTCCAAGTATCAAATTCCTCTCTCCTTTTCAGAATTCATAGGATGTACTTTCTAAGGAGGGAAACAAAGTTATTATTTCAAAGTGCTACCATAACAGTCACAGTTCTCCACTATACTTGTACATAAGTAATAATTCATGTCTTGACTCACTAGTTTATAAGCTTACAAAGATCCATCACCCACTCAGATTTCCTTTCTGTCAGTGACACTGAGATCCAAAACATCTCTTTGACCCACTTTTCAAAGGAAGTACAAGCGGAGAACACATCACAAGGAAATTCTTATGCTTAGTTTACAGGAAGGCTGCAAGTTAGGACAGAAAAGAGATCTCTCTGCCCACAAATCCCCCAGATCTTTAAATAGCCCACAAACCTTAAAACAGCAAGTTTTTTTCCCCCCTTGCACTTACAAGCCATTTGATGCTTATTTTTCCTGGACTTACTGACTTCTCTAAGAACAGCAGCTTAGATGAGGCCAGAGAACTCCATGACATATAAGGGACATGCACATATAATCCTTGAAATGAGAAACTTTCATGTCTATTTCTTCTCAGTACCAACTCCCTGTACCTCAGTTCCCATACTCTGTCTTACGGAGCTTTTCAAAAAGTGATTAGACATCATACTATCATTAAGAGATGTCAAAAAGCAGATTGATCCAAAGGAGGATAGAAGCAGCTCGTTGCTAAAGATGTAAACAATGAATCTGGCTGCTAGATAATTCTTGACTTCAGATAAACAGATAAATAGATAAACAGATAAACAGATAAATAGGACTATAGGTATTAAAACTGACTGAAACATATAAAAAGATAGGAGGTAGACAGCTGCATAGGTTACATGTCCACAGCCAATTTAGAGCTTAATTTAGAAGGATGTAAAGCAGATGGATATATGTAAGGTAAATGCATTGATAATTCCAGGTACTTTATCATAGTGCTGATGTTAACACACAATTTTCTCTATGTACAAATAAGTAACCTGTAGTTTTTGTATTAAATTATACTTGTTGTCGTTATAACATCTTTACTGAGGATAGATTTACTCATGGGCACTATGCAATATATTTGAAGTTACAAAACAAAAAATGATTGCATAGAATAAGAAGAATATTTGCTGAAATGCTACAAGATACCATATATTAAAGATATACACCTAGGTCCGATGTAGAGTTAGATACAGATTAGTTACTCCAGTCCATACACAAGTTAAAAATAACTTATTAAAACTTAAATGCCTTCTAAATATCATCTGAAAATGCACATATTTGCAAAAGTTGAAGGGGTACATAAAATCTCACATGCAAGAACAGCAAATCAGAATGAGGGCCTCCGGAAGCTAGAAAATACAATAATATTAAAAAAAGTGAGGACCCTCTAGTATTCAGCATTTAATATTGGACTGTTTCCTAATTTCCACTGCTAGTTCTAATAAACTTAGATAACTATGGGTTGTATCATTAGAATATCGAGCTCCAAGTTTGGTATAATTGTCCATTTGGGATAAAATTTTTGATTTAAAACATAAAGGTCAGTTAGGAGATTATCCTAAAAGTAGGTAGCTCTTCACTAATGATAATCCAGAGAAAAATAAAAGGAAAATTAAAGACAAGTTTTGCAACAAGATCTGAAATGTTCTAACAAGTAAGGTTCACTTATCAAATTCTTTTGAAGCTGGATGAAGTGATCTTTCATTTAAGTACACGAAACACCTGCCATATCAAATAGAAATGCAGCAATTTAGCACTGCAGGAACACTGTCTATGGTCAGAACTTTAAATTAATTAAATCTTTGCATAACATAAACTAAAACCTACTGTCTTAATCACTCCACAAAAATGGAAATTTGCTGCTGCTGACTGCAGAGAATTTTTCACCAGATAAACCCACATTATATATAATTTGAAAAATCAACTCATTAACGCAAGTTTGTACTGATATGAGCTAGTAACAAACCTGAGTCTTTCATTTCAGCTATCATTCCTTTGTACTGACCTATTTTTTTCATGTTGTTTACATACTGCTGTCTGAAAAAAAGAGCTTAACATATACATTAGTAAAGCCAAAAAAGTGTTTCAACTTGCCAAGAAAATAAAATGCACTTTAGTGCAGAGTACCTACCAAATAGCACAGATAAAACTGAAGACTGAAATATCAGGAAATGTAAATCTTCTGATTTTTCATACTAAAGAAAATATGCTTTAAAATTTGAAGGTAGTTTTGTTTTGGGTTTTTTTGTTGGTTTTGTTTTGTTTTGTTTTCTTTTTTTGTCGTTGCTGCTGTTCTGTACAGCATTCTAACTAGACACAACTTCATGTTATTAGTTTACCTTTAATAGGAGGTACAAACACATACTGTAAAAAGAAACAGCTCTGGAAATGTCTTTTTAAGAGGCAGGTTCCAGACACAAGTAAATAATCCATCAAAATGAACAACTCCGGCACGGTTAAAAGCAAGCATGTGGGAAAAA